>PVIY010008072.1:0-78757 GCA_004026745.1 Myrmecophaga tridactyla
TTTTATGAAATTTTGCATTTTTCTCTAAATCTAACATATCAGCAACACATAGAAAATAAATACATATTAGTTAAAATATAAATTTCTAAAAAGGTGACATAAGAATCTGCAAAAGACAGCATTCACATGGATCTATTAGGCATCTGAAACATCTCCTGTTTATGAAAGAGAGGGAGAAATATAGAAAGAAGGCTGCTTTTCTTTTCACACCATTACTGTTGATGGCAGAATTTTCCCCATATCATATATCAGAAGTGACAGGAAATGCAGGCATGCCTATTCCCAGAAAAGATTGTTAGTCTTCACCTGTAAAACTTTTAAAATATTTTTATTGATCAGTCTGAATTCAGTGAAGGGTAACATAGAAAGGTTTTAATCTCATGCAATCTCTTTTTCACTATTGCTTTGCAGAAGTTCCCTTTTCTCTCCTTTAATGATATCTTGGGTGAATTTCATATTTTTTTGGCCACTTTCTGTTCACAAAATCTCAGTTAAGTAAAATTTATTTTTTAAGATATCATTTATTTTCTCATATTTTATTAATATAATTTAGTTTCCCAAGATCAAGTACAGCTATAAGTTTATTTGGTACCCTTACAGATATATTGTATAGTTATAAAAGCGCATATATATTTTCTTTAACCTTTTATTTACACTAATATATCATAATGCCCTCAGTTCCCCTTTGTCCTATTTTTGGAAACATTTTCTTTGCAGTTAAAGTGCTGCTTCATTATTTTTCAAGGTTATAAATCCTTCTTTTGATGAATGTAACACAATTTATATTTCCAGTCATCTATTTTTTTTGATATTTAAGTTGTTTCCAAATCTTTGCTAGTAAAAATAATGAGGATTGCCGGCGGGCCACGGTGACTCAGCAGGCAGACTTCCTGCCTGCCATGCCAGAGACTGGGTTTCGATTTCCAGTGCCTGCCCATGCAATAAAAAAGAAAGTGCAAGTGTAGTTCAGTGGTAGATTTCTCACCTGCCATGCGGGAGACCCAGGTTTGATTCCCAGTCCATGCACAAAACAACAAACAAGCAAAACAAACAAAAATTAAAAAAACGGTGCTGCAATAATGGGATACTCACATGGAAAAATAATGAAATGTGACCCCACCATACAGCATAACATACAAATAAATAAATAAATAAATAATAATGCTGCTCTCCAGGGTCCCCAGATCAGGGTTCCCAGATCAGGGTCCCCTTGTCTTGGGTTCCCCTTGTAGGTTAAAGGGGAAGATTCACAATGTCTGAAGCCCTTGATAGCCTGCAGATGAAGGAGGAGGGTGTCCTCAAATTCCCTGCAGCAGGAACCCACCTAGGGGGCGTCAACTTTGAGTTCCAAAGATAACTATACATTTTCAAAAGGCAAAGTGGTGGCATCTACATCAAAAACCTGAAGAAGACATGGGAGAAGCTTCTGCTGGTGGCTTTTGCTATTGTTGCCACTGAATATCCACAGATGTCAATATCATATCCTCCAGAAATATTCGCCAGTGGACTGTGCTGAAGTTTGCTTCTGTCACTGGATCTATTCCTATAGCTGGGAGCTTCATTCCAGGAACATCGACTAATCAGATCCAGGCATTCTTCCCAGAGCTACATCTTCTGGTGGTTACGGATCCTAGGGCTGACCAGCAGCCTCTCACAGAGCAAGTTTTATGTTAACCTGCCATCCATGGCTCTGTTTAGCACAAATTCCCCTCTGTGCTCCTGTGCATTGCCAACCCCTGCAACAATTGGCAAGTTGACACAGTAGGTCTGAAGCGGTGGTCATCTGGAAAGTTCTGCGCATGCGTGGCACCTCTCCATGAGCACCCGTGGGAGGTCATGCCTGATCGCTACTTGTACAAAGATTCTAAAGAGTTTGGGACGGAAGAGCAGGCCGCTGCAGAAAAGCCTTGTGACCAGGGTAGAATTTCAGGATGAGTAGGTGCTCCAGCTTCTGGACCCCAGGTCGCAGACTGACCTGAAGGCCTGCAGGGGCCCTCTGTGCCAGTTCAACAGTTGCCTACTGAAGCGTGGAGTGGTCAGGCCACTGACAGGGTACGTGCAACCACCCCGTGCTCATTTTTGTTCTGTCACAGTCTCTTAAGAAACAGACAATGGAAATAAGGTTGACAGAAAATAAACATCGCTTTTTTAGTTTTGAAGAAATGCTACAAAGCCGCAGAGAATGACCCCATACAGATATCCTTTTATATTTAAGTGAATAAGTAAAATAATTTTTAGGAAGTAGAATTTCTTACAACATGCATTTGTTGTTTTGACAGATTTTGCAAACTTGCCTATTATAGAGCTTACATGCATTTATTCTCCTATCAGAAATGTATGAGTTTCTTCATACCCTTAATATATTAAATATGCAACTTTTGGATCTTTGCTAGTTTGTTGGGTAAAAACCGGAACCCTGTATAGTTTTAATTTTATTTCACTTATGAGTAAATATTTTTATTTACCAGGCTTATAGACCATTAACATTTCATTTTCTGAAGTTATCCATTTATATTCAGTGATTTTTCTATTTTTTTGATCATCTTTCTCAATGGAATTTGATATTAAAAAAGTTAACAATTGTTTTCATATCCATTCCTAATATTATTTGTTTTAGACTTTTCTTATGATTTTTAAAAAAATTTTAAATATTTTATTTTTTGGTTTCTCGAGAAAGAAGTTTTCCATTCTAAAGTTGTAACAGAATTAGCCATGGCTTCTTTTACTATATATATGATTTTGTTTTTAAAACTAAATATTTGTTCCTTTGGAATTTATTTTTCTGTAATAAAATAACTTACATAATGTAAGTTATGAGGCAAAAGATACTCATTTTTTCATTTCCAAGTAGTTTCTTAGAAAAATGAAAATTGTCCTACATATTTAAATTTTGTTGTTTTCATATATTAATGCCATATTTGTCTACTTCTGACTTTTCAATTATTGTCTGTTGATTATTCTTTGTATTAATGTGCAAGTATCTCACTGTTTACATATTGATGCTTTGAAACATACTTTGATATCCAATACGGCTAAGCTTTGATATTATTTTTCTTGTTAGAAATTTTCTCCAAACTATTTTTTATATTTCCATATGATTTATATAATCAGTTTAGTTGGTTTCAAAATATCCTATCAATGTTTTGGTTACGATACATTGAAACGACCATTTATCTTACAGGAATGATCTGTCATATTTATAGTTGAAATGTTGCATTTTCCTATCTAAGCACATGCAATGCTTTTCCATTTGTCAAGTTTTCCGTGGCACCTTTCAGGATTATTTTGGGATTCTCTAAATAAAGATATTTCAGAATCCTACAATCCCTCCCACCCTGCACAGAACCATAGTATATATATTTTAAATCACATTGTAAAGTGGGCCTATTCTTCTGTCAGATAGTTGTTTAAATATGTGCAAGAAATGTCTGTACATTAATTTGATAACCTGTAATTTTAATTAAGTTCTTATCCTTTTATTTTTTTTTCAGTATGAAATTATATTATTTTAAGGGGGTGCAATTTTCCCACCTACAGTGGACGTTTGACAGTGTCTAGAGACAGTCTTTTTTGTCACAACTAGTGGTGGGCAGGAGGCAGCATTGGTATCTGCTCTAGTTTGCTAGCTGCCGGAATACTATATACCAGAAACAGAACGGCTCTTAAAAAGGGGAATTTTTTAAGTTACAATTTTACAGTTGTAAAGCTGTGCAAATGTACAAATTAAAGCAAGACTATGGAAATGTCCAAATTAAGGCACCACCAAGAGGTTACCTTCACTCAAGAAAGACTGATGATGTTTAGGGTTTCTCTCTCATCTGGAAAGGCACATGGTGAACATGGCAACATCTGCTAGCTTTCTCTCCAGGCTTCTTGTTTCATGAAGCTCTCCCAGGGGCATTTTTCTTTGTTTCTAAAGGTCTCTGGCTGTGTGGGTGCTAATGGTTTCACAGGTCTTTCCTCTTGTGGCTCTAAAAGGAACTTTCTCCAAAATGCTTCCTCTTTTAAAGAATTCCAGGAAACTAATCGAGACCCACCTGAAATGGGTGAAGTCACATCTCTATCTAATCAAAAAGCTAATACCCGCAAATGGGTGCACCTCATCTCCATGGAAATAATCTAATCAAAAGATTCCAACCTACATTATTGAGTAGGAATTAAAAGAAGTGATTGCTCCCACAAGATTGGATCAGGATAAAAATGTGTCTTTTCTGGGGTGCATAATCCTTTCAAACCAGCACAGTATCTAATGGATAGAAGCCATGGATGCTGTTAAAATATCCAACAATACACAGGAAAGTTCCCACAACAAAGAATTATCTGGCTCCAAGTGCCATTGCTGCTTTAGTTGAGAAACCCTGTCTGAGAGCTGGGTGCACAAACACAGATAGAATGATCCAACTTTTGGTGCAAGAACCAAGAGAAGAGCCCCATAAAGACAATGTGAGTGGGCTCAGGATATTTGGGCAAGAAATTCTGGGTTCCTAATTATCTAGAGTATGGTTCTGCTAAAAGGGGTGAGCATATGGAATCTTAGTAAGTACTTTCCCTTTGCCCCACAGAATTCCCACCTTCTAGGAAGGAACATGACTGTACAGGATCAGAGCAGTGTCCTCTACAGCTTTTGACCTAGGAAAGAGAGACCTATTGTCCAGATATAAGGGCATTACTGATGACTTAAATATCTAAATGGGTTTTTGTGGGATTAACACTGCTCAGGCCACAGAGAAATGCTTCTTCTGTCTCTTGTCTTAAATTATTGAAGGAAAAGTCTCTTTGATTTGGTAACAGAGAATGTTTGTGGAGTGTGCTGCTACTGACCTGTAGATATATATTTCTTAGAATGTTGGGATCATCAGTAGCATTTATGTACAAGAAAGGACAAATTAATTATCTTGCTAAGTCTTCTCAACTCAGATTCTACTACAATGAAAGATAATTTGCCAGTAGTGTAATACTCCATTTCTTACATCTCTTCGTATTAAAATTTTTGTATCCAGAGAGACCATTGTATCAGCTCCATACTGGCAGTGGTTGCACATGGTGACTGAGAAAGACATTGCTGTATTAAATAATTTATATTGCACTTAGGTTTATATATATATATATATAACTATACACACATATATATGTATGTATATATAGATCTAATGTGTGTGACATACGATATACACTTACTACATTGGCAACGTAGGTGGATATTTGAGAGAATTTTCTAGAAGATGTCTAGAAAATTAATAGAATTTTCTTTATTTACTAAAAAGCTAATTAGCTCAGAAAATAAATGAAATCCAGGTTGAATTCAGTAGTTTTGATTTTCAGTTCTCACAGTCATAATAATAATATGTATTTCCTTTTATAATTTTGCCATATGATTTTTAATATTTTAGTAGAAAATCAACTATTTTTGGTATCATGAAAAATAAATTTTATATTATAAATTTAAATTTATTGTGTATTAAATTTAGTGACAATCTATCCAATTTTTATGCTATGAATACAGTTCCATTTTATATTGCAATGTAGTGGATTATAGTGAATGAGAAACTATTAGATTATGATAAATATAGCACGTGTATCAGTTATAAAAGCTGAATAAATAGGAAAGTTTAAGAAAGTGCTATACTTTTTAGATCTAGGGACAGTGAAAATGACAGACTTTTGAGTAGTATTATTGAGATAATATATTCAAAAATGATGTTACATGTTATTTATTTAATGCATATTTATTTACGGTAGTAAAGAATATTTAGCAAAAATTTCTCATTTCTTATATATAAGAAATATTATAATTATATAAATATAATTTATATTTTAAATTCAAATACAATGAATAATTTTATCATCCCTAAATAAAACAAACAAAAAGACAGGGTTATTGTTACCTGTTCTAAAACCAATTTTCAAGGTAAACTGATGCCAATGATGGTATTTTGCAATACACAATCAAATACACAATTTGAAAAGTCAATCAGAAGCTTTGCAACTTCAAATTCTTTATTCAATGAATATTTAGCTATGATCAAAAACAGTGAGAATGCAATAGAATATGATTCCTTACGTTCATATCTCAGGTGTAACACATGCAACTGTAGGTGGCCTTTTATATCCATGAAACAGGTGTTTAGAAAAGAAAAACCAAACCTTTGGTTCTTTACTATATTTGCTAGATTGTTTTCATTGAAAATCATCATGTCATTCTTCTGACAGCACAAGAATATTTTTGAGGACATTATTCAACTCAAATTAATTTTTATAATTATTCCTTTGCAGGATCATAATGGAAAATTCAATATTTTATTTTATGCTTAATTTTGGGAACTGTAGAAATGATTGAAACCTTATTTATATTTTAAATTCAAATACAATGAATAATTTTAACATCCCTAACTAAAACAAAAAAAAAGACAGGGTTGTTGTTACCTGTTCTAAAACCAATTTTAAAGGTAAACTGATGCCAATGACGATATTTTGCAATTAGCAATACTTAGGTTGCTAAATATAATAAATGTCACTTTTCATACCAAAAACTAGAATTGAATAAAAAAAAGTTTGAATAAATGGCAGCGCACTAACTGTATTTAATCTATATGAATAAATGAAAATAGAGAAAATTCACATAATATTCTTAAGTCAAATACTTTTTATAAGGTTGTACTCAATATATGGTAAGCATAGTGATGAATTTCTTGGCCTTCATAGCACAGCATTTAGAATAAATCATGTAAGTTGCTAAAATTTTATGCTGATTAATAAATATATAAAATGGATAAAATAATAAAAAATACAATTTCTAAGATGATTTCAAAATTACATTATTAGTGTGATAATAAGTTATTTATAAAGTTAAAAAGTAAAAATGTTACTCTATTGAGTTGGGAAAAATAAAACTGAACAGCAAATGCTCATTATACATATTATTGATACATTACAAAATGAAAATGAATAAATTGAATTTAACAAGTATTTCATCATTTTATATCTGTTCAAAGCACACATTTGGACTTAAATGAATAACCGAAAAAAGTTTAATTTTATGTAATTTTATGTGTATCTGAATTTTATATTTTTATTTTTCAAGGATTAAAAATCCTTTAAATTTTGTTGGTTGGGAGTGATGCTTGTTGGAAATAGAGTGTGTTAAATTTTGAAAAATAAATAAAAATATATTTATGAATATAAAAATATTAGATAAATGTATTTTCTAAATGGAAATGAGCAACATGTGAGATAGACAACAATTAAAAGAAGAAGGCAAAAGTTGTTTGGGGCTGTGATACAGAAAATATTCATGTACAAATAATACAAACATAATGTCTTTATAGATAATTTTCTAGCCATTGAAGATCAAGGCATTTTCTCAATTGATATACTATTTGAAGATTGTCATCATTTAGCAACACATTAATTTAGGTTTTATTTGTTATATAACAGCTAATATATGTTGATAATTGTACTATTAATGATAGTCCATGGTTTAGCTTAGAGTTGTAGTCTAGATACTTGGATTTTTAAACATTTTTTAGTCTGTTATCATGTATTTAGTCTGACATTTCCCCCTTTAACCACATACAGATATATATATATATATATATATTTCAGGGCTGTTAATTATGCTTGCAGTGTTGTGCTATTACCATCCATTCCCAAAATATTTCCATCATTCCAAATAGGATCCCTGTACATTTTAAGTCTTAAATTTCTCATTCTTTATGCCCACCCAGTCCCCTGGTAATCTATATTCTATATTCTGACTCTGAATTTGCGTATTCTAATTATTTCAAAGCAGTAAGATAATGCAACGTTAGTCCTTTTGTGTCTGGCTTATTTCACTCCACATGATACTTTCAAAATCCATCCATGTTATCACATGTCTCAGAACTTTTTACGACTAAATAACATTCTGTCACATGTGTTTATCCGTTTATTGGTTGATAGGCACTAGGATTACGTCTATCTTTTGACAGTTGTGAATAATGCCACTGTGAACATCTGTGTGCAAATCCCTGCTCGAACCCCTGCTTCCAGTTATTTGGATTTGTATCTAGTAGTGAAATTGCAAGGTCACATATTTAGCTTTCTGAGGGACTGTTTTCCACAGTGGCTTTGCCACCTGAATGAGTGTTTCCATTTCTCTGCATTGTCTCCAACATTCATTATTTTCTATTTTTTAATAGCAGTCACTCTAGTGGGTTTGAAACAGTATCTCACTGTGGTTATGATTTGCATTTCCCTGAGGGCTAACTGCTATGTTTTCTGGCCATCTGTACCCATTTTTAAACTGGGTTGTCTTTTTGTTAAGTTGAAAGATTCCTTTATATAGTCCAGGTATTAAACCTTTTGCTTAGGTAGTTTCCAAATACTTTCTTCCAACATTTAGGTTTTTGTTTTGCTTTCATGATAAAGTTATTTGATGCACAAACGTTTTAAATTTTGATGAGGCCACATTTATCTACTTTTTCTTTTGTTGCTTGTGGTTTGGGTAGAAATCCTAAGAAACCATTACCTAACACATGTCCCAAAAATGCTCCCCTACATTTTCTTCTAGGACTTTGATTGTACTGGCAATTAAGTTTCCTTATTTGGAGTTTGGGAAGTGAGTTCATGCTTCCCCCAGGTCCTCTTTACTTAGAGGGCGATTCTCTCCTCTTTTGGTGCCCAGTGAACTCTGTGTTCTTTAAACTTGTGCATCATATGGCACCCAGCCATCCCCTTCAGTTAATCTGTTTCCTGCATTGAGGGAATAGGATCTTCTCTGCTATGGTATGAGAGGTGTGTATGCCACCCTTTGCCTTGTGTGTGCTGTCAGAAGGGCCTGCTGGCTATGGGGGCCACATCTGCTACTGAAACTGACCTTGCTCGGCCTCTTCTCTAGGTCAGTGAATATTGGCCCAATAAGTGCTTGTGTGGGTTTAGTTTTCCTGCACGATGATGGATACTGTGGTAACTTGGAGCAGAAAGAAGCATCTGAATCCCTCCTCTTCATGACTGACATACCTTTGTCATGCGGGGGCCCTCCCCTGGTGGTAGCCCAGACCCTCGGCTTCATAAGATGCATGTATTTCGTGTTTCATATATCTCTCATGATCTTTCTTATTTTTCTTTCCTTTTGGTTTAATTGAATTATATTCTATGACCTATCTCCCACTTTATTTAGTCTCTGCTTTGATGTATCTAATCTGCTATGGAAGCTGCTATTGAATTCTTGATTCCATTCTTATGTTCTCAGTTTTAAAACTTATACTTAAATCTTTTATATAGTTCTCCAATTTCTATTGAAATTTCATAACTTAACTTTGAAAATCTAGAATACATTTTCTATGTGTATATATATATGCAAGTACTCCAAATTCCCTAGGGAAAATAGTCCTTAGCAATCATTGTTTAGGAAGATTGCCCTTTTCAGAAGGCTCTGAAAATGCAGACTCCATGTATAGTTAATCAGAAATAATTATTCAATGTTGTTGAATGACTTACTATCATTTACACTAAATAGTGTGTAAACACAAATGTGCTTTATGCTTTTCTGGAAAAGGGTCAGTATTCACCAATTATTTAATAGTGTCTGGGATGCAAAATATACTGAACGTGTTTCAGGCACAAGTTACTGTATGTTTTGTGAACTACAATAAAGAAATACTTGTTCTACATGTGTTTGTGTTTGTCGTTATTGTTTAGCAGTAAAATCACCACAGAATGGACTCTAAACATAAATGATATATATGTCAAGGCACACATTATGCTATATATAAGAAACCATCCCTCTAGTCCCTGATTATTTTAATTCATTCACACCAAGTTATATTTGCGTTATATTTTTAATTTGTGTTTGTGTTGACATTCCCTCTTTCCATCTAACAAAATCCTACATAGCCTTAAAATCCCTCCTATAATGTAGCCCTGTCTCATAGACTTACATTATCCAAGCAAGAATTAATTTCTGTGACTACCAAGAAGTAAGAAATCATTGCTAAAATAGTATTTATTTTGCTGTTGCTGCTTGTATTGTGTTTTGCTATGTCTTCTTCATCTTTGTTTGTTCTATACCTGATGCATAGTAGGCATGCAAAAATTATTACTAGACTTGGTTAAATATAAGAAAATACATATGATTATTGATTTCCCATGCTTTTCAGAGTGGCAAGATGTCCTTCTATATGACAGATTTTGCTGGAGAAATTAAGTTTCATTATTAATACATAATGTGATTGTTTTGGCCACTTCAACTTCATAATTCTTGACTAAAAGCCCTCTTGTTGATATATGGAGGCTAGCATTGTGTAATTTTGTATTATGCAGCAAGTTAAGCAACAATTCCTTATTTCAGTTATTTCAATCAATAAGTATTTATGGATTACATAGGTGCTAGGCTCTTTCTAGACTCTGGGGATATAGAAGTTAATAAGAGAGACAAGGTACTTGTCCTGATCATATTCATTCAAGTGTGGAAGAGAAATAAGAAGAAACAGACAAGTGATGCCTTAATTGTAAATTATATCTAATCTCTGACTACCTCCAACCATTATATAATTATGCTGTTATTTGTTGCATTTTAATTCCTCCTGACCCTATCTAGACTGTATTTTTCATCTTCAGATATGCCGGTACCTCTGTCCTCTAATTCTTTTTTCTTTCCTCCAATTTTGAGCAAAACTCTGTAAAATAATTGTTTTTACTCCTTTTCTTCCTATTTGGTATCCTATTCCTTGTTAAATCACAACACTCTGATTCAAGCCACCAACATTTCTCATTGGATTATTGCAAGAATTCTTTTTTATGATTCCACCAGTGCCACGAGTATTTCAACACTGTAGCCGGAATGGTGCTGCTAAAATATAAATCAGTTTATGTCATTCCTCTGCTTAAAATCCTCCATTAGTTTTCTGTCTCACTCCAAGCAAAGGCTGAGTCTTTCCAATGGCCTACAAGGTTCTAAATGATCTGGCCCCAAAAGGTCTCTGACTTCATCTTCTAAATGTTCTTCCTTATTCACTTCATCTTCTTTGTATGCCCTTCAGGCAGACAACAAACACTTTACCTCAGAGCCTTTGCACTTTCGTTTTCCTCCTTCCAATACACTCTTCCCCAAATATATGCCCTCACTTTCTTCAGGGCTTTTCTTAAATGTGTTTTCTTATCGAAGCCTTTCCTAATAACCCTACAGAAAATTGTAACACTCCTCACATAGCCTGTTCAACTGCTCCTCATTCTTATGCAAATCTGTTCACCCTGGCATCTTTGCTGTTGCTCAAATACACCAGGAACATTCCTGCTTTAGCAGCTATTCATTTGGTATTCCATTTGCCTAGAATGTCCTTCTCTAGACCCAGGACAAACACATAGTTCTCTCTCTGTCTGTGTCTTTTCAAATGCCATTTTCTCAATGAATCCTTTCCTGACCATTGTATTTGAAACTGCAGTTGATATCCTCTTTCTCACTTTATTATATTTAATAGAAAGTTTCAAGTATAAATTTACTTTTAATGTTTATCTACCTAGCCTATCCCAATAAAACAAGAGATTTGTGATAGCTTGGATTTTGACTTTGTTCACTACATGAACACATAATAAGGAGTCAACAACTATTCAGGTTTAAGCTTGCTGGATACTGTTTCATAGCAGTAGGTTTAAGTTTGCTGGATACTGTTTCATAGCAGATAGGTTTAGGTGATACGAAGAATAATGAAGGTAACCAAGTAGGAAAGCATTTATAGAGTGGTATGCCCATTTTACACAGAGTTATCAGGGAAGGAATCGATGATGGATTGATATATAAATGGAAAATTGAGATAATGGGACACGTTTGGGAAAAAAGAGTACTAAGAATGGGAAACAGCCAGTGCAAGTCCCCAAGGAGAGAGCATCTTTGTCATATTGTAGAGACACAAGTAAACATTAGGGAGAAAAGTAGAAGGTAAGGCCATAGGAAATGAGGGACAGGCTATGTGTATTTTCAGCTCACTGTAAGGACATTCAACTTTATTGTGATTGGGATGATATTAAAGGATTTTTAATAGAAGACTGGCACCTAATTTATGTTTTAAAAGAATCTTTCCATCTAAAGGAGGAGGGTGGTTTGACAGGAACAGAAGAAGGAGACTGATGAGGAGGCCATTGATATTAAACAGGTAATAAATTTTGAAAGCTAGAACCAGGATAGCATTGCAAGTGATAGAAATGGTCAGGTTATAGCTATGATTCTCTGTTTAACTGACGGATCCAACATGATTCTCTGCTTAATTGAATGTAAGGTTTAAGAGAAAGTCAGCAGTCAAGAATTATTTCAAAGTGTTTTGCCTGTGTATTTGGAATGATAGAGATAGCATTAATTGATATTGGCAAAGCAGTAAAACAATAAATTTCAGAGAAGAAATCAAGTTCAGTGTTGGACATGTTAAGTTAAAGTTACCTATTTAATGTCCAAGTTTTAAGCTACGGGGTGAATTCTAAGGGTAGAGAAGTATATTTTGGAATATTCCATTGACTTATGATACTCTTCAGGTTCAAATGTAATAGATATGAGGAGAAGAAGCAAAAAAATTGAGAACTAGAAAGTTCCAACAAAAAGTACTGTTTTTATAGTCAAGTGAAGAATGTGTTTCAAGGAGAGCTCAGTTCTTCCATTTGATAACCATGGTTCAAGCAACATGAAGATGGAAAATTCAGCATTGGCATTGGATTATGTCAATTACTGGAAAGCAAGATGAGTCAGGGACTTCACTCAGCAAAAGTATAGACCACAACATTTCAGAATGCCCTGGATCAAATGTGCAGTAAAAGCCTTCAAAATGAGTGTATGTACCACTTCTCATCATTGTCCACAATCCTTACTGTCATAAGCTGACACACAGAACCCATTATGACTTGCTCTTAGGGAATGTGAATATAGCAATATCAAAATTGCCATGATTTAATCAAGGGAGGTATTTCAACAAGAAGTACCACTTTTTGAATCATTAATACCATATGGGAGTATATAGTGAGAACAGAAAGTAGTTTTGCATATATTTAAACCTATAGGAAAATATTTTGAAGTCCCATCTCACTTTTAAATTTGTTTTGTGTCAATCCTCCAGAAAAGAAAAAAGAGAAAGAAAACCTGTTAAGCATCTGAATCCTGTAAGTCCTTTACCTTGTCTTTGTATTATGGGAATTTATTGGGCCTGTCAGACAGAAATCATTTGATTCAGCTTTACGAGGTCTCAAATGTCAGAAATGCTTTCTACTTCAAGATATTTTGTGAGGCATGTCTTATTGATTGTTTCAGAATATTAATGGGAAGGTAGGTTGGAAATAGAATGGAACTATACAAAATTAATTATATTTTACTTATGTTGACCTTATGGTTTATCAGGCTGTGTCAAACTTCCATGCAACTTTTTATAAAATTAAGTCAAAGTTAAGTTCTTTTATAGAAGTAGGATAATTTAAGCCATTTAGGTTTCATTTAATAAAATACAGTGTAATATCATTTTGCAAGCTGTAAGATATAATATAAAATCAGAAACTAATTAGAACTATAGTATTTTATCAACTATATATTCTCTCATTTTCAGCTTCCTTTTAAATCAGATTGTCTAAAATTAAGATTGCTTAAATACTTTAGATGAATGGGCTACCCTGCCGGTAGAATTAATATATAAAAATAAAAATGATTTGCAAGGGGAAAGGTTTGAAAATTTTAATAACCTATATTTAAAATGTAGCAAGACTTTTAGTGTGTTCATCAATTTTGGTATTAAAGTAGTCCCAGTCATTTCTCAGACTATAATAGCCATTCCCTTAAATAATGACTTTCAACCTTTAAAATGATGCTGATGGTCTTTTTTTTTTTTTTTAATTTGCATATGGGCAGGAGGCACCAGGGATCGAACTCCAGACCTCCCGAACGGCAGGTCGGAACTCTGCCTGCTGAGCCACGGCAGCCACCCAATGCTGATAGTCTTTGTATGAGAACAAGTATTGACTCTAGTTACCCAGTGTAATGCATGGAAAACATGCTAACAGAACTTTCAGAAGTGTTGAGTGATATAAAATCTGATGAAAACCGCACTGGTATAGCTTATTGTAGCTTGTAAGTAACCAATTGTGCACTGCAGAAAGCTACATTAAATAGAAATGACTCTGAGTGGTTTACAATAACTGATTCTATAAATCATTATTTAATTTATTGGTATAGACTTTTTACATATTGTTATAAATTCAACTTCTTTTATCTTTCTTCACTAATCAGATAATTTTTAATATGACTGAATTACCAACTAAATCAGAATTATACAAAAGTAGTTTTTTACATTGTCACATTTGACCCAGAGACTAATCCTTTGCAGTATTCTAATATTTAAAAAGCAGTAATATAGCATACTTTTACTGTGATTCTTTTATTACATAAAATGAAATAGAATTCATTTAATTTTGCCCATGAATGAAATTCTATTGCAAAAAGGTCTCTCAATTGTTAATTAATGGCAGCTGTTATTAAAAGCAAATACACCTGCAGTATTCAAAACATTCTTTGTTTCAATTGTTTTCATTAAATACAAGAAAAATAATCATATTTAAGGAAAATTTAAAATATTAAATATATCACATTAGAATTAATATGATGAGAAAGAACTTCTCTAGGTGCAAGGCTATTTAAAATAGAGTGTATAATATTTTAATTTAATATTATTCTATTTTAATAATAGCTAAGTGTTTGTTAGTTGAAGCCATACAATCATATTTACACTATATTTTACAACCTGAAAATTTATTCTGTGGTATTTCCTTAGGCAAAATCAAAACAGTAGGTGTATTTTAATGCTGAGCCATTCGGGCAGGATCTATTCCTTGTAGTAAATGTAGTTTAAATTAAGTTACACATGGTTTGTTTGATATATATATATGGTGATTTAAGGTTATAAGTGTTCACCATAGAATTTCAAACATTTTCTTTATATATAGGGAATCAGATGATTAAGTTCAAGTTATATTGGGTTACATTGGGTTATTAGTATTTTAGATGCCTCAGTGTTTACAGAAGCATTAGTGAACTATTCCAATCTTAATGTTTGGCTGAACTACTATTAATTACAGTCTCAACCTCTTCCCTGGATTTAGACCTGAATTTCCTTTCTCATTGTATTGTTCATAATGGAGAGAATCCTACCAGTGCAGGTATTAGTGGATGGAGTGAAGGACTGCAGAGAATGAGAAAAAGACAAGCTAGCAGAGAAGCCCATCTAAAGAGTGACAGTACCATTGATTAAGGTGGCTATTAAAAATTTTAGGCACTACCACAGAGGAAGAATAATTGGTAGAGGAATTAATAACCATGGGAATATGATATGAGTTAGAGTAACTCAACTATCCCTTAAGAAAGGGTTAATTCTTAAACCAATATCTAAAGCAAACACAGTTTTTGATATTGCTTGAATCCCTAACTGGCTTGGAAAGACCTTGGAAGAGGTTTGGCTCCTGGTTGGTGGAAATGCCAAAGATCCTGGTGAGGTTTTGTGTTGCGCCTGACTTTATGAGTCATGTTCTCTATTGTTCTTATTTATTCCATTCAAGAAAGTGCTAAATATGCACTTCTACAGTTGTTTTGCCACTAATTGGGTCATTTAGATGAAAGAAGAGGAAGAGGAAAAAATGAGGATAAAAGAGCCTAGAATTAATGGAAGTGACTAATTTCTTCATTTCTAAATGTAATACTTTTGAAATGACTTCGTTTAGAAAACTGTGAAGATGCTTTCTGACTATAAATGAATAATTCAAATAGCTAACAATTTCTTTCATATGATTTAATAATTATAATTCTCAAATTACATAAATATTTTTCATTAAAATCAGAATGCTCCTTTACCACACATATTGAATATGTTCATTTTATTTCAATTCAGTATCTTTTGAAAAGGATAATTTCACATATCACTATATTGAGGCTTCTTCTCTGATGAAATATGGAAGCTCTAAAACCCCCTCAAATACCCAAAAGAGAACTTTAAAATGACAAGGAATTAAAATAAATAAAATATGCATTGGATCCAAAGTGTGCTTTTATGTTAGCAAATGAAATATTTAAGCTGGAATTAAACAAGATGACAAAAAGTTCATGGAACTATGTCAAATAACTTTTCAAGGCTTTTCATGTAATGAAAGCACAGTTTAACATTACATCTTGCAAATCAGATATAATAATAATGACAGGAGTTTATTTTAATTATCATCAAAATCATTCTCAAACATAATATTTAGAAGAAAATTTTAGAAAGTAAAATTTAAATTGTAATATTTTGCAATATAAGTTTTCATAATAATTTGATACAACAGATTAAAGTTTTTATTTTGAGAATTCTAAAACACGTTGAATTAAAGATTCATGAATATGGTAATCCAGGTGATTTGTGCAAATTCAGATAAAACTTATTCTAACACAGATTACTTATCAAAAATACTAATAATAAAATGCTTATTACTATATTGGGATGGAACTTTAATTATTAAAACATTAAAAGGTATACCTTTATTCTCTTGTTCATAATTAACATTCTGCATGTACAGTTATTTCTCAAGTAACTAGAGTGAACGAATAATTTAGTTAATTGCCTTATGTATGAAAGACCATCCTTCTGCTATTTTACTTTTTTATTTATAGTGTATTTAAGTCTTTTATCACAGCAATGAACACACAACTTCACTAACAGCTATTCCATGTGGAAGCAAAATTCACTTTTCAGGACACTATCGTACACTTTGACACACACAAGTTATACTTTCTCCAGATCTGATTGGATCTTCTTTGTCACAAAGAAAATGTAATTATTTTTTATATACTAGACACAGACATTATTGGTTACTTATCTGAGATACCAATTCAAATATTCACAGTTGTGGGGCTAGAAAATATAGTACATTTTCCAGGCCCCATGTCCTCTCACATCAAAATGTTTTCATCAGTTATTTATATAAAATGCTAACATATGACACTTGGATGTAAACAACTCTTTAAAAGAAAATTGATGTAAGCATGCTTAGGAGATTGGGAGACTTCTAATTTGGAACAGTAATTGTTCCCTGAAGCTTGAATCACATATTCTTGTGACTTTGCCATGGAAGAGAAAAACTTTTTTTCTTCAGAAACTTTGCCCTTTTGTAAGGTCTTCCTTGAAGCTCTTATGCTGCTGTGCTGTTTTAATCATAGTTGTTCATTGCTTCCTGAAAGCCAATAGAATACATTGGATTTCAGCAAGTAATTAATTACTGCAGAAGAATATATTTCCCAATAAGGAGTTTATTATAGAACATAATCATAGAGAGAAAAACCAAAATTCTGTGAATCCCCTGTTCTTTTTCATTTTACTTCATCATTGTACAAAGAGGATCCAAGGGGAAACTCAGATACCTAATAAGAGTTAAATAATATCTGTTTCAGAAGGAAACAAAAGTTGTAAGTTAAACCAAATTATTCCCTGCCCTGATTTTCTTAACCAATAACGCCCTGATTTTCTTAAATTCTGTCTGCTCTTCTCTTCAAAATTGTATCTAGGAATGTCATAGTATTAGAGTTTCTAAAGTTTCTGATTAAGGCCTGCAAATGTATTATGAGTCCATTCCTTAGCATTTTAATAAAAATGGATACAGTATTTTTCCCCAAATCCCCTGATATAGTCAAACATCCCCCCCCTTCTTTCTCTCCCTCTCTCTTTCTGGATAGATAGTTAGATAGATTTGCTGTCTATAGTTATATTTGCTATATATATGTGGCAAAATATCTATACTATGACAAAAAGACATTTTGCCATATATGTATTTGTGTTTATGTGTGTTGAGGGTATCCTTGACCAAATTATATTACATATATCATATATACACAGAGACAGGGGGAGAAGAGAGAGAGAATGTGCCACTAATATGTGCTCATTAAATCATTGTTGAATGAAGGAAAGTTCTGGATCTTGGCTACCTTCAACCAGAGTGGGAGAACTTGCTCAGAAATTAGAATGAGTAGGAAACCAGAATTAGATCCTTTCCTAAACCACCAAAATAGCTTGACAGATAGCCCATGTTCATTGACATGTTTGGTAGGAGTTATGGAAGAATGTCTCCTTCCCAGTGTATGAGGATCAAAAATACTATTCTGGGCCTTAACTTTGCCATGGAAGAGAAATAACAAACTTTTTCTTCAGGAGCTTTGTCCATGTGTAAGGTCATCTTTGAAGCCTTTATGCCATTGTGCTGTTTTAATGATAGTTTCCAAATGGAGCACCCACTCCCCTGAGGTGGGCAAGGAGAGGATGGGCATTTAATGTTCCATTTGGGCATTGATTGTGGTGGTTGTCTCAGCAGAATGAATAAAATACTTTCTATGAAGAATATTGATAAAAGCACCATCTCCACCCTTTTCTAGTCTCCCTTCTATTTGTCCAACATGGGGGCAGGCATACTGGAAATTATATTTACTCAGTTCGCTTGTGAGTAGTTTGGGTTTGAGTTGACCAATATGGGGCATGTTAAAGAAATTTGGAAGGCAAGAGAGAGATGCTCTCCCTTTTGCTGGGAAGTGTAGGGCATTACCATATAACAGCTTTTCCCCCATTATTTTCATGTGACCTCTTGAAAATCACCCATTTCAGGACTTCAGGCAACCAAGCTAATCAATGGGAGCTTCTGGGCATCATTCTATATGCAGTCACTTTGTTTTCTCAGGTACTGAGGTCGCTAGTGGTAGCCTCTCTGACATCCAGCACATTAAGGTTCACTGACCATTACTCTCACAATTTTCCAGTGGTTGTAAATATCTCAAATGATTAATCCACATCCTACCATAACATAAACAAATGAACAAAACCTAGATATGTTTCTATTTTCCTGATTAAAGTCTAGTAGATATTAACTATAAGCAGGTGTAATGTTTAAGGAACCAGGCATCCCAGGAAACAGGAAAAACAAAAAAAACAAAGCTCCTATTCCTTGGAAGAGTCTCACCTAAACCTTAGAGGAAGTATATGATCATGTCCATGTGGTGACTGAGGAAAAAACTTTTTAAGGCAGAATCAGGGGAAATCTTACCATATATAAATTCTGTTTGAATTTAAATTTTCATAATTGCTTTTAGTGGAAGGTGGGCTCTTGAGCACTCGACTATGGGTTGACTGGTGCATGTGACTCAGAAAACATGGGGCAGGGATGAATTTCTTTCAAGAAAAGAGTAGCTAGGAATGTGAAGTTCATGGGAGTAAATTCAGATATCTACATTTACCCTCTAAAGGTATGCCCAGTGTTGCACAGAAAAGGGAAAGAAAAATGTATCAAAACAATATAACACTTTCATGCTAGTGGCATGGAGGAAGAACAGATATTTGAAGTTATTTGCAATAGAATAAATGCACCTGATAATTAATACCAAGGCTGGTATTATAAATTATATAAATTATAAATTATTATAAATACCAAGCATTTATGCCAATTAGCCTATTTAATCCTCCCAACAAATCTATGGGATAGATGCTCACCCTGCATCTATTTTATAGATGAGAAAATACTGGCACAAAATGGCTGTTACCCTCTATGTGCTTCCCAATGACAGATTCCTGGAAGATAATACAGGCCTTTGATCATCTCCTACTTTGTTTGTTTCTGTATCTTCAGCATTTGCTGACTAATTGAAAGTTGCAAAGTTGAGGTTCAAAACCTGTTGGTCTGAGTCAGAGTCCTTGCTTTCCTGGATTCTGGTCTTCTATTAGTACAACCTGGAAATTTTACCTAGTTATTCACTTTCTTTCTAGCCTACACTCTTCTTTTAGTCCTTAAGTTCCCTAGTCAAGTTAAATCTGATTTTCTGTGTGCCAGTTCCTGCTTCTTATTTATTGCCAGTTAAAATTAAGATATTGAGCTTTTATGCCCCCAGGCCTCCTCTCTCTATCGTTCTCACATTCGGCTTCATTCAGTGTTTTAACATAATTGTATCACAGTTAGGTAGTATTGTGCTGTCCATTTCTGAGTTTTTATATTCAGTCCTTTTGCACAATCTCTATCTGATTTCCAAATGAAATCAGAAAGAAAGATAGACAATAAAGATTGAGATGGTATAATCTAGGGATGCCTGGAGTATATAATAATAGTGACTAAATGTACAAATTTAAAAAATGTTTTTTCATGAGGAAGAACAAAGGAATGGCATTACTGCATGGTGCTGAAAATTGATGGTAATTAATATTTTAAAATTTCAACTCGTGTGAGACTAAAGCAAAAAATGTTTATTTGGTACAAAATTTATATTTTGACTAGTGCATTTCCTAATGTAACTTATGTAGATAGCATGATAAAGAAAAGATATTGATCTTTAAAGACATTTTGATTATCTGACCCTACAAATACCTATTATTCTGATTTTTAATAAGCTAAGCCTTTATTGGAATCAAGACACTCCTCTGACTTTAATAAATTAAAAGGTTAGAGGTATTTATTTATATAACTCAAGGAGGTCAAAGAGATGTTTGTTAGCTCTTTCATGGACTAAAAAAGGTCAACTATTTTGAATGCTGCCATATATTATTTTGAGATAATTTTTATGGTGAAAACATTTATGAACTAATTTGGAAAATAGGAGTTCATTATTGTTGTAGGTAGTGAAACAGAAATGGGAGCAGAAAGGTTAAATAGCTTTTTAAAGATCAACAACCCTTACATGGCAGAGCAGAGATCAGATCCCAAATCTCGTGACACCACGGCCTTTTAAGCACACCACAGATTTTTTAGTAAAGTTATTGGTTAAAGAAATAGTATTCTTTACTTGGAAAGATGATACTGTACCTAGAAGGAAATCCTCCATTATTAACTCTTCATTCTTGTTTGGTTATCCATTTTTTAAAATTACTTAATGTAAGAATTACTTAAAACTAAGTAATACATATCTTGGTTTTAATGATTTCCAAAACAGGTAAACATAATACCAAAGTTTTCCAACTAATTTTCAATGTACTGTAACTTCATTTTATATCCATTTGTTAGTACATTTAAAGCATTATGTTAAAAATATTGTTTTACATGAATAGCGTTTAAACAATCTTTTGCAATAAATGTGAGGATAGCAATCTGGATTGGAAAGAAAGATCTGGAAATGCTTAAAAAAAACTTCTGAGAAAACTGAAACTCAGGATTTTACACTTTTTGAAATGATGGAAGAAACAAGTTGTCAAACTAAAATGCATTGTCAGGCAACAACTATGGAAAATTACCAGCTTCTCTACTGCCGAGGATCTCAGAGCCAAGAGCATTTCCAGTCATCAAGGGTAAAAGAGCTGACCTTAAAACTGATTTACAGGGCAGTCTTCATTTCTTTACAAATTTTATGAGCATTTATATAGCTTTCGTACCTTAGGCACCAAAATGGCAATGGTAGAATTGCCCTTTTTTAAAATGTATTTTTACTCATTCCAAAACAGAAATGAGTTCAGGCACACAGCTACAAAGTTAAAAAAAAAAAAAAGAAGATAAAAGGGTCTGGAATTTAGTTGAAGGCATCACATATAATTCTAAATACATATAAAATATAATATGATAAACAAGAAAAAAATATATAAAAGTGAAATGTCTCTATACATTTTAAGACTAATTGGATTAGAGTTAAAATATTCATGTATTTCTGAAGGCGGATGCTTTATTCTGGTTGTTAAGGGAAATACTATTATCTTTTTCAAGAATATATATATAGACAAGAAACATACAATTTCTCTTTTCTCTCTTTTCATGAGAAAGGGAGACTCTTCTATCAAGGATGCAATTGTTAAGCTTAAATATCCATTGAGAACTCAAATATATGCTTTTGGTACAATCACATGCCAGTGTCATGAAAATATATACATTTGTAAAAATCTCAAAGATAGTTTTAGTAGCAGCATTGTAGAAAAATATTCGTGTTTGATTTATTGTTAACTACAAAAAAGTTACAGATTGGAAAGTAACATACATGTAATATGTCTCTTCACAAAATGATGAAAAAATTGGATATTGACCTAGGATATAGGTGTATATGTATTTTGTACTATGCATTAAGGTACTGTGATGTGTTTAAGAATATTGTCTTGGCATATTTATGATTTAAGAGGAGTTTTGCAACAGTATTACAAGAAGAATTTGGATATTAATTTGGTGTACATCAAAAAGTTCTTGTGGAAGAGGAAGTGAAACTGCTGCTTAATTACAAAAATTCCAGGCTAAGCTCAACTCCATCTACTGGCATTAGAGGCATCTCCCTCTATTTCATCAGGGAGAGATGGCTTTGTAGAGTATAGAGACATTCCCACAAACACATCTTCAGTTCCAGACTTTCTGTATATACTGTACAATAAGGAAAATAAGTAATAGCTCACTATAAAAGTAATGATTATTTAACAGAGTTAGAAGTAGGGTTATTAATTACATGGCCTATGCTTTGAGATGTATATATATATGTGTGTGTGTGTGTGTGTGTGTGTGTGTGTGTGTGTGTGTGTGTGTGTGTAGGAGTGACAGAGAAGGGTGAAGACAATGTTTACATGTGTTTTGTGTGCATTTTAACATTTATTTGTGTCTTTTTTCCCTCTGTACATTTGAAACAAGGGACTAATCAAAATTGTTATGCTATCATATTTGGCTATTCATTTTTTTTAATTTATGATTCTATTTTCTAGGCTATAGCAACATTTATTCTAAATTTATAGATAGTGAAAAATTTAAACAATGTATTCAATTCTGCATATGTATACATCTTTGAGTTAGAGAGAAAATGCTTCCATTCTCTCATATTTTAACCATTCTTTTATGTTCACTAAATTGGGTTAACTCTTTTAGTCATTTTATCTCTTCAAACAACTATGGCTCTAATGAACAGTAAGAGCTCAAATAAAGTTAATTAATGGATCAAATAAATCAATAAACATAGAACATAGACAAAATTTTTTAATGGGGACGATCTACTAACTACCTCACAATCTCTAAATGGATATTTTATTCAAATCCTCAAATCTATTTAAACCATTATTTCCCTAACAAGAGCTTTATAAAATTACCATTTTATTTTCTCTTAATTATATGCCTGAAACACAAGTCAAAAGCTCTTCATGAATGTTTTAAATAAATGGAGCTGCTAGTTTTTGTTTTAGGGTGGCTCAGAGAAATTAAGATACCACAGAACAGAATTATATATATATATGGGCTTGAAAAGAATTCCCTCTTTTCACTTACCCCTTAAGTTTCACTTTTCCTTTCTGTCCTATCCATGCTCTCTGAGTCCAGTGTCTTTTAGGGATTCCTGTGGGATAAAGAGCACACAGCTCTCCTATAACCCACTGATAAGGTTTTCTCTTCCTGTTTCATATGTCAATCTGTTTTCTCCCATCCACTTGGTTTTAAGTCAAATTTATGGAAAATGTTGTTATGCATACAGATAGATATACTTTTATGAAGAGACTTTACCCATGTAAGCAGCAACCAGACATTGCAATGATTGATTGAACCATATGAACTTGCCAGTACTGAACATATTTGACCAAAAAAAGGTATTATTCATGTTTGTCAATCTAATACCATATTACCAGTACTCCAGTACCTCCTCAGTGTATTGTCCCAATTTGCATACCCTCCAGATATAAAAGTTACAGTTATTATGCATCCTTGCCATTACTCAGCAGTGCCATCCTGTTTAGTTTTAACCTTTTACGCTGGGTATATTATGGTATAATCCTGAGTGTTTAATTTGCATTTCCTTGAACATAACAAAATTGAGCACTGTGATGGTTAATTTCACTTGTCATCTTGGCTAGATTATGGCATCCAGTCGTTTAGTCAAGCACTGGTCTGCTTGTTACTGTAAGGGTTTGGTTTTGTATCTATTTTCAGTTGATTGCATCTAAGACCAGCAAAGGAGGTTGTCCTTAGCAAATTGGAGATTCTTCTTAGGCAAACATTTGGAGGTCTTAAGAGTCTGAACTGAGAATTTCAGATCCAAAGGGGAATTTCTGCCTTTATGTCAAGATTGGCTCTGGCTAGAATGTCCTGCCAGACAGCTTCCTTTGAGGAATTTAATCTAAGGATTTCAGCATTATGTTTATCAGCATTTTCAGCTTGCAGAGTGCCCACAGAGTTCAAATATGTCAGCCCCTGTAGTCTCATGAGCCAGCTTCTTTATAATAAATCACTCTTTATAATAAATCTTTGTCAGTTTAATTCTCTGGAGTACACTGACTCATACAGTCACCTCCTGTTATAACCATTTGGATATCTTCTTATGTGAAAAGTCTCTGCAATTTTTCCCATTTTATTTTTCTATCAGATTATCTGACTTCCTATAACTGATTTTTTTTTCCCCGCATGGGCAGGCACCGGGAATCAAACCCAGGTCTCCGTCGTGGCAGGCGAGAACTCTGCCTGCTGAGCCACCATGGCCCACCACCTATAACTGATTTTTAATGATATTATAAAGTGTGTAACAATAACTGCCAAACCTGAACATATGCATTCCCTAAGACCAACAATTACAGTTCTGGTATATACCCCAAATCAAGCACTTTTATGCACAGAAAAGCTTATTCAAGGAGTTTATGACAATATAATTTGTAACAGCCAAAACCTTTAAGTAACTCAAATGACCATTGACCTTTGAATGGATAACTAATATATAGTATATTCATGTAATAGAATATTATAAAGTGTTGAGAATGAACAAACTACAACTAGATACAATAAGACTGATGAATCTCTTCAGCATAATTTTGCATGGAAAAAAAAACATGAACAAAATATAGGCTGCATGTTTCCATTAATACAAATCTCAGAAATAAGCAGGATGAGTTACAGTGTTACATGTTTTGTCAGTGCTATCCTTGGCAGAGATTGTTACTAGAAGGGGATATAGGGAATTTCTGGTAGGCTGATAATGATCTGTGTGCTGGTTTAAAAGGATGCATGCCCCCTAGAAAAGCCATGTTTTAAGCAAAATCCCATTTCCTAAAGGTAGAATAAACCCTATTCAGTACTGTATATTTGAAACTGTAATCAGATCATCTGCCTGGATGATGTGATTTAGTCAAGAGTAGTTGTTAAACTGGATTAGGTGATGACATGTCTCCACCCATTTGGGTGGGTCTTGATTGGTTTGTTGGAGTCCAATAAAAGAGGAAATGTTTTGGAGAATGGGAGATTCAGAGAGAGAGCAGCACCACAAAGCAGAGAGTCCATGAGCCATAAGCCTTTGGAGAGGCTTGTCTCATTTGGAGAGGAAGAAGGAAAATGCCTTCTGGGGGGCTTCATGAAACCAGCAGCCAGGAGAGAAAGCTAGCAGATGACGCCGTGTTCGCCATGTGCCCTTCCAGCTGAGAGAGCAACTCTGACTGTGTTCACCATGTGCCCTTCCACTTGAGAAAGAAACTGTGAACTTCATTGACCTTCTTGAACCAAGGTATCTTTCCCTGGATGCCTTTGATTGGACATTTCAATAGATTTGTTTTCATTGGGACATTTTCTCGGCCTTAGAACTGTAAACCAGAAACTCATTAAATTCCCCTTTTTAGAGGCCATTCCATTTCTGTTACATTGCATTCTGGCAGCTAGCAAGCTAGAACAATCTGTTTAGTGCAAATGAACATTTTCAGGCCCAATCTTTGCAGGCATAAATTTATTTGAAAATACTGAATGATAGAGAAAGATTCAGACACTGAAATTCAGTTTCATCACTACCATTATACAGAATTATTATGTTAAAGCCATATCAATTCCAACATTGTTTTGTCCTGAAAAAATCACAAGTTGGTACCAATTTAAGTAGATTTCAAAACTGCTAGATATAACAGTATTGCTTATATCAATTACAGAATTTATTGATTCTTATAAGATCATTTGTTCTGTGCATGGCTTGTGGGGAAAAAAAGAGGGAACATCTTATCTGCCAAAACCCAATTTTATCCACTATGGTTTAAATGGAAAATATATTTCCTATGTTTCATAATTAAGTTTTAATTTCCTATTTAATTCACACATTATATTAGTTAGGGTTCTCTAGAGAAACAGAATCAACAGGGAACACTCACAAATATAAAATTTATAAAAGTGTCTCACATGACCACAGGAATGCAGAGTCCAAAATACACAGGGCAGGCTGTGAAGATGAAGATTCCGATGGAGGGTCTGGACGAACTCCACAGGAGAGGCTTACCAGCCTGTCTCTTCTGAATCCTCCTTAAAAGGCTTCCGGTGATAAGCTTAAGCATTACTCATTGCAGAAGACACACCCCTTTAGCTGATTACAAATGGAATCAGTGTGGATGCAGCTGACATGATCATGATTTAATTCTATGAAATGTCCTTATCACAACAGACAGGCCAGCACTTGCCCAACCAAACAAACAGGTACCACAAATTGGCCAAGTTGACACATGAACCTAACCATGACACACACCAGTGCCGTATAACATAAAAAAAAAAATTGTGAGAAAAACAATAACAAATTATTGACTATACTTTTGCATTTCCCCCTCAGTCATCTTGGATGTAGGAGTCCTATACATTATACACATGACACTGGAAAATATTCTAGAGGCTGTATAACTACTTGAATATTAATAAGTATAAATAAATATCATATTTACTCACTTTAGTGCTTGAAATCAAAGGGAAATGTTTCTGTGCTACATAAGGTACATACATTTTTAATGAGTAATATTTTATTAAGTATATATAAAATAAAAAATCATTATAAGCTAAAAAACTCACTAAGAGCAGTTAGGCTAAATTTAATATAATGTTGTATACTACTGTTGACAAATTCCAGTGTTCAGTAAGTAATATTTTAAAATAAAATATTTCATTTAACAGAATAAAGAAGCAAAATCAAATATGTCCTTGATTTGCCTGAAAGCATTTAATGCTAAATTGAACTAAAATATATAATTTTGTACTATAGAAACTGTAATGATGCTTATAATTCCTCCCAAATGGTGACTATCACTTTGCTGTTGGTCCCTTTTATCAAAATCACTCCTGCAGAAACTTTAAATGTAAAAGTGTATGTAAATTTCATGAACTAGCTATTGCATTCTAATCTTATCTAAAGTGATCATGTAGTTTTCTTAGTTTTTTTTTGTTGTTGTTGTCAATAATTAACGGTATAGTTGAAGATAGAAATATATGAACTTAGTTATCTCCTATATCACCTTGCTAACAGTTTATAATAAAAGAGTTATATAGAAAATGTTGTCATTGGAAAGATGTATCAAATGAATATTTATAAGTAGTGAGCACAAAAAAAAGAGTTCATAAAACTTTTTTCTACAAAGCCTGATAAAGTCTCCTTTTAAAATGATTCAATCACCAACTTGTAAGAAAAGTTTATGGAAAGCAAAAGGAGTAGTATTTTCAGAGGCAGGTTTTATTTACTCTTGTGGTCAATTTGAGACAATGAGAAATCTGCCATACAAATAGCTGGACTTTGTATCATTTAGATATTAAGACTCAAGAGGCAGCCTTAAAAATATGTGAGAGCCTTTTCCACAACAAATGCTTATTCTCTATGGGAAAGGACTTTGCCAATTTGGGAGGAAATCTTCCACTCCAGACCTCTCTAACCTTCCAAAAAAATGTTGTCAACAGGAGTCAGTTCTTCAAGAAAATAGATTTGAAACACTGCAGCCAGAGAATGGAGAAAAAACATATGTACACTACTGGAGAAATAAATACTTGTGAAGGGCATAGCCTGGAGACAAAAGCACACTAAGAGACTGAAATTTTTCTGGAAGATTATAGAGCATTCTGCCTCTCCCATACCTTATCATCAAAATGAAAAGCCTCAGTGATTATAGCTAAGATAGCTGCTGATATGGACTTTTTCTGAGCTGAAGTTCATCGGGAAGCCAAATGTCAAGGGGAGACCAAACAAGGGCACTAGAGTAGTTTTAAATCTCTGGTACTCAGAAGCTACAATATAATAAATATTAAACACAGTCCAATTCATAGTCTGGCTAACCTAAATCCTCACAATAAATGCTATTATGCAAAACAACATATCTACCTTTGAACAAAAAATTGCAAGGTATATCTCGAAGCAAGAAAGAAAACTCTGAGGAGACAAAGCAGTTTTGAAAAGCAGACCCAGGTATTCTAGTATATTAAAATCACCAGATAATGAAATTTAAATAGCAATGATTATTATGTTAAGTACTGTAAGGAAACAGTAGACAAAATGCCAGAACAGATGGGTAATGTAAGTGTAAAAATAGAAACTCTAAGTAAAATCAAAAGGAGATGCTAGAAATCAAAACATCAATTAATCATTAAGAAAAGACCTTTGATGGATTCGTCAGTAGTATCAACATGGCTGAAGAAAGAAATCAGTGAACTTGAAGACAGGTCAGTAGAAAGTTTCTAAACTGAAATATCAAATAATTTAAATACTATTAACTAAAGAAATTTCTAAAATTAGTAGAGACACCACATCACAGAATGAGGAAACATAGAATGAAAACCAAATGGGAAAATATAAAGAAAGATAAAATGGGAGAGATAAAAAGAAAGGGATGGAGAGAAGAGAGAGGAGGGAGTAAGGGGAAAATGAAGGGAGAGAGGGAGGGAAGAGAGAAAGAAACACCTCTAGGTATATCATATTTAAACTGCAGAAAACCAAAAAACAAAGAAAAACATGGAAAGCTGCCAAAGAGGGGTAAAAAGAACACCTTATCAATAGAGGAACAAAAATAAGACAGTAGAATCATCAGAAGTCATGTAATCACAAAGACAGTAGAATGATACTTAACTATTTAAAAAGTGAAAGAAATACAAAACACCAATCTAAAATTATGTATCTAAGGAAATTGTCCTTCAGATATGAAGGAACAATGAAGACATTTTGAGACAAACAAAAGCTGAGGGAAACCATTACCAGCATATTTGCCCTTCAGAAGAATCTCAAAATAAATTCTTCAACCAGATGAACAATCACATGGGTCAGACACTTAATCTATGTGTGTAAAGTCAGAACATTGGAAAATGAATGAAGGTAAAATAAAATATTTTATTTTTGTTATTCTTAATTCATCTAAAAGATAATATTACATGATTAATTGAAACATGTACTACCAAATTATTTCATGAATAGGTGAATAGAATGACAGGAATATCATATACACTGGAAGGCAGAAATGTAGAATATTTTGTTTTAAGCCACATGACCACACATGAAGCAGTATAGTGTTATTTGAAGACAGGCTTATATCAGCAAAATTGTGTTTTTAAACTCTAGAGGAACTAGTAAAAATGTTAACAGAAGTACAGCTGATAGGCAAAGAAAGGACATAATTGGAATTATGCAAAATGTCTATTTTAAATCATAGAATTCAGAACCATAGATGGAAATCAGAACTAAAGAAATTTTGCAATGGATAGAAATCATAAAAATCATGGCAGATAATTCAATTATATCAATAATCACTTTATTTATGAATGGCCTAAATGCCCCCAATTAAAAAAATGGAGATTGTGGTAGTGGATTAAAAAATAAAAGAAGATGTAAATAACGTTGTCTATGAAACCTATTTTAAATATATAGACTCAAACAGGTTAAAAGTAAATGGATGGGTGGTAGAACGCACGCCTTCCACGTGGGAGACCCAGGTTCGATGCTTGGGCCATGCACCTAAAGAACACACACACACACAAAGTAAGTGGATGGCGGTAGATTTGACATGCTAACACGTACTAAAAGAAAGTGGAGTACCTGTACTCATTGTCATTTTAGACAAGGTAGACTCCAGAACAATTGGAATTATCAGGTATAGAGTGGGGCATTGCATAATTAAAAAAGGGTCAATTCTTTAAGAACATAATACTCATCAACATGTATACATTTAACACACAGTCAAAATACTTGAGACAAACATTGATAAGTACTGCATGGCAAAGTAGGCAAATCGACTGTTACAGTTGAAGACTTCAGCACACACACCCCTTTTAATTGGTAGATTTAGCAGGCAGATGATCAGCAACAATATTGATTACCTGAATATCACTATCAATCCACTTGATCTCATTGACATTTGTAAAATATCACATCAAATAACATCAAAATATATGTTTTCTCAAGCTCACATGGAACCTTCACCAAGATAGACCGCACCCTGGGCAGTGAAATACAGCTTAACAATTTAAAAGAATAGCGATCACACAAAGTATGTTCTCACATCTCAATGAAATTACACTAGAAGTCAGTAAAAAGATAACTGAACAAACCACAAATATTGGAAATTAAGCAAGGCACTTCTCATTTACCCATAGATGAAAGAAGAAGTCCCAAGGGAATTATTTTTTTAAAAATGAAATTTTGAAAATGAAAATACAACATATCAAAAATTATTGGACACAATGAAAGTAGTGCTTACATATGAATTTATAGCATTAAAGACTGATAATGAAAAGAAGAAAGGTCTAAATTCAGTAAAATAAGCTTTTATCTTGAAAGACTGAAGAAGATAAAGTTAATCCTAAAGTAAGCACAAATAATAAAACAGAAAAATAAACCTGTATAATTGAAAATAATAAAACAAAGAAAATTAAATGAAACCAAAAATGTGATCTTTGAAAAAAAATCGATAAAATTGATAAACCTATAGCAGGGTAACCCAGAAAAAAAGAAAAAAAGTCACAAATTACTAATATCAGTAACGAAAAAGAAGTCATCACTGTCAATACCATGGATATTTAAAGGATGCTATAAAAAAGCACCATGTTAATAAATTTTATTTATTAATTTAGATGAAATGGACTAATTCCTTAAAAGTTACCTACTACCAGAACTCAGATAAGGAGAAACTATAAGTTTAATGATCACTTAGTTTTTAAAGATGTTGAACCACTAAATTAAAAGTGTTCCAAAATACAAAACGAAATCCAAATGGTTTCATTATTGAAATCTACCCAACATTAGATGAGAAAATTTTGCCAATTCTTCACAATCTATTGCAGAAAATAGAACAAGAAATTTCTAACTCATTCTGTGAAGCTAGCATTACCCTGATATCAAAATTGGATAAAGATATTACAATAAAGGAAAGCAACAGACAAATATTATCATGAATATAGGTGTGAAGTTCCTCAATGGAATACTGGAAAGTTGAATATATCCATGTGGAAAAGAATTATATCTCATGACCAAGCGGCATTTGTTTCAGTTATACAAGACTAGTTTCATATTTAAAAAGCAATGTAATTATCTTGTAAAAAGACTAATTGAAAAACTTATAGGATCATATCAATTGACATCGGTAACATGATAAAATACAACACTCCTTAATGACAATAATTCTCAACACACTAAAAATAGAGTGGATTTCTAAATCTGATAAAGAACAATTACAAAAAAATCTACAACTATTATCACAATGGTGAGAGATCAGATGCTTCACCTCTAAAATCTTCTCAGAACATGCCTTTTCAACATCATATTGGAAGATGTAGCTAGCACAATGTAAGGCAATAAGGATGAAGTAAAATGTATGCATATTGAAAGGAAAAAATAAAACTTTATTTATGGTTGTCATGATTGTCTATCCAAAACACCCTAAAGAATCTACAGAAAACTCTTATTAGTAAGTACAGTAATATCACAGTATGCAAGAACAGGGTTCAAAAGTAAACTAATTTCCTATATTCCAGTAATTGAAGTTAAGCAGAAATAGAAAAAAATCACATTTACTATAGTAGTCAAAAAATGAAAGATTTATAGATAAATCTTACAAAATGCAGGCATGATCAGTGTATCAAAACTACAATAAAACTGATGAAAGAAATCAAGGAAGATTAAATAAATGGAGAGATATCTCATTCATGTTGATGGATGGGAAAACACAAGATTGTTAAAATGACAGTTCATCTCAATCTGATCTTTAGATTCAGAGCAATTTCATTACAAACCTTAGTAGGTTAATTTGTGGACATAATAAAACAAATACAAAAGTCAGATGGAAAGGCAAAGACCCCAGAATAGCTAAGTGTGCTGGGAGTCCCCAAGACGACTCCCAGGTTTGATGGTTCTCTCAGAGAACTCACAGAATTCAGCATGTGATTGTATTCATGGCTGTGGTTTAATAGAAAGGATACAAAGCAAAATCAGCAAAGGGAAAAGACACACGAGGCAAATTCTAGAGAAGCCAGGTGAAATCGTCCAATAGTTTTTACCCAGTGGAGTAAAACAGAGTTCATTTAATCACAGCAATAATGAGATGTAACTATATGCATGGAAGTCAATTATCCAGGAAAATTAATAAGACTAACAGCCCAGAGTTTTAATTGGGGTTGGTCATATAGACACACTCTTCCTAGTTTGTACCAAAATTCCAGATTCCCAGAATGAAAGAAGGTGTTCATCATAACTCATGTTTTTACAGGAACAATTTGGGCCCATAGGCTATTATTACCACAGAATAGTAAAGGACCCTCCCAGAATCTAAGGTCCCAGAAATGAGCCTAAGATCAACCTTTCAAGCTGGCCTTTTTAAGGATATCAGACTTAGTCCTGCTATATTTACTCTTTTCTGCATACCAAGACAACACTAAAGAAGAAGGAGGAGGAAGAGAAGGAGTATTCACACTACTCAGTTTTAAGAATTGCTATGAAGCTGCAATAATCAAAAGGGTGTCGTTAGCAAAAATTTTGCAAAATAAATCAATGCAACAGAATAGAGAGCTCTGAGATAGACACACAAAATATAGTCAACTGATGTTTAGGAATGGCACACAGGTAATCATTAGAAAAAGGATCACATATTTTAATAAGTGGTGACGGAATGATTGGATTTTCCTATGAAAGAAGAAATAGAAGAGGAGACAGAGGAGGAATAGAAGGGGAGACAGAGGAGGAGGAGAAAGAAGGAGGAGAAGAAAGAGGAAGAGCTACCACCTAGACAAAGACCTTACATCTTTTAAAATAGCTCATAGATCTAAATAGAAAATTCAAAAGTGTAAAAAGTATGGAATAAAGCATAGGAGAACTTTTTTTGTGATCTTGGGTTTAATAGTGAGTTTTTATATATAGTACAAAAAATATATAATCTATGAAAGTAGACACTGAGAAACTGATTTTATTGATTTAAAACTTGCCTTGTGAAAGAAATTGCTAGGAGAAAGAAAAGCCAGCCAGAGGCTGGAAAAAATATTTTTAAATCACATGCCCAAAGTGTACAAAGGGCTCTTAAAACTAAACAATAAGAAAGCAAATTAAAGAAAAAATAATTTAAAATGGGCAAAAGACCTGAGAAGGCACCTCAACAAAGAAGATTGTCAGATGACAAATAAGCATATGAAAAATTTCTCAACATCTTTTTTCATTAATATAGTGAAAAATAAAGCACCAATGAGTTAACTACTACAGAATTATTAGAATGAATTATTCACAGCCCACAAACCTGATAATCCCAATTACTGGCAAGGATGCAGGATAAATGAAAATGACATTTATGGGCAGTGATAATAAGAGTGGCACTGCCACTTTGAAGTCAGTTTGGCAGTTTCCTACAAATGTAAACATATACTTGCCTATGCTCCTGTAATAGTGCTCCTAAGTATTTATCCAACTGATTTAAAGCTTATGTTCATACACAATGTAGCACATGGTTGTTCACGAAACTTTATTCATAACTGCCAGAAACTGGATGCAATCAAGATATCCTTCAATAAGTAAATTGATAAACTGTAATTCATCCATCCATTGGAATAGTATTCAGTGATAGAAAAAAAAAAAGAGCTCACAAGCCACTGGTGAACCTTGAATACATATTACTATGTGAAAAAAGTCAGTATAAAATGAGAATATACCGTATCATTCCATTGCTATGACATTCTGGAAAAGGCAAAATTATAGAGATGTAAAACAGATCAATAATTTCCAGAGGCTTGGAATGGAAGAGGGTTGATTAGGTAATGCACAGGGATTTTTCTAGAGCAGTGAGCTTTTCTGTACGATACTATAATGTTGGATTGATGACACGATGCATTGTTTTGAAAGCTCACAGCACAAAGAATGAACCTCAGTTAACGCCAATTTAATTAAGTGATGCGGGGAGGTACCAGGAGTGAATGCAGACTGTCAATAAAGAATCTAAAGGTGTTAAAAATGTATAGAATAACTTCATACATTGGGGTTGAGGGAAAATGTTGATCCAAGTACCTCTGGATATGAGTGGAGACTGTAAGACTAAAGGCAAAAGAAAGAATACATAAGAACAATGTTCTAGCTGGTAAAGTCATATCCCTTGTGCATCTGAAAGCACAATCTATACTGGAATTGAACAATTTAATAAATTGTTGGGGAATGGTGAGAGTCAGATTTCTTACTGTAAGAATTGGATATTGGATATAAGCAAGAGTACAAATTTAGAATTATATACGTGGCAATAGATAACAGAGCTATCAGTATTAACTCAATTTAGCTTAATATGTACACAAACGAATGTATGCAGGAAAACTTGTAGATGTGTGTACATATATCATTTAATATATGCACATATATTTCCTTGCTCTGTCAGCTGAGAGGACTTAGAGAAATGACACCCGAGGAGTAATAAGCAAACCTAGCACCCAGATTTTTATTTTTAACAGCATTCTCTATTAGAATCAGAAGGCGGGCCACGGTGGCTCAGCAGGCAGAGTTCTTGCCTGCCATGCCGGACACTCGGGTTCGATTTCGGTGCCTGCCCATGAAAAAAAAAAAAAAAAAGAATCAGGGCTTTTTGGATAAATGGATGATTCTAGGACTGGACCAGGATATATGAAAGATGAGGCTGGAGCATCTTGTAGTGCCAGAAAGTAAGGAAGTACTCAAAACAACAACAAAAAATCCACAGAAAACAAACAAAATCCACAAAAAACACTTTGAGTTTGTCAAAGGGTTGCAAGTGTTGGAGAGGATGCAAAGAAAGAGGAACACTCATTCAGCGCTAGTGGCAGTGTACACTGGTGCAGTTACTGTGAGAGGCATTTTGCAGTTCCTCAGGAAGCTGAGTATAGAACTACCATATGAACTAGCAATCCCACTACAGGGTATATACCTAAAAGAATGGAAAGTATACATTAAAATAGATATTTGCACACCGATGTTCATAATTGTCAAAAGTTGGAAGCAACTCAAGTGTACTCACAACACTTATTTTCCTTTGTTTTTTTTTAAATAGCAGACATTCTAATGAGTGTGAAGCGGTATTTCGTTGTGCTTTTGATCTGCATTTCCCTAATAACGAGTGATGTTGGGTAAACAAAATGTGGTATATACATACAATGGAATATGACTTGGTTGTAAAAGGTAATCAAGTTCTGTAACATGTGACAATATGGATGAACCTTGAAGGTATCATGTTGTTTGAAATAAGCCAGACACAAGAGAATAATTATCGTGTGCTCTCACTGTTTTGAAACAATTAGTATAAGCAAAGTCATAGAATCAGAATCTAAAATATAGGTTGTCAGTTGATAGGGTGAGCACAGGGAATTGGAAGTTAAAGCTTAAAATGTACAGGGTTCCTATTTGTAATGATGCAAATGTTTTGATATTGGATGATGGCAACGGTATCACAGTATTGTGAATGTAATTACTGGCATTGAAATATATATCTGAATATGATTAAAAGGGGGAAATGCTAGATATTATGTACGGTAACAGAACAATTTTTTTTAATCCATGGAACTACACAAATTACCCTAAGCTAAACCTTGGACTTTAATTAATAGTATGATTATACAAATATACTAGCATCAAATGTAACAAATGTCCCCCATCAATACAAGGTGTTGGTGGTGTAAATCCTGTCTTGATGCATGATTGTGGGTGTGTACACAATGTATAAAATATTATGCAAGTCAGTAATAAACAATGAATATATAAATCAAGTATCAGGCAAAAATGGTCACAAAGACCAATAGTATTCAGCCTGCTCTCTTTGAACATAAGGTAGATAATTAGAAATGATCTAAAATGGATAGATTCCATATAATTGGAACAAACTAACACTTTACTAAGTAATTCTTGCATCACAAAATAACTAACCAAAGAATCAAAAGCAAATATAAAACCAAGCGTAAAAATATTCAGCACTAATAAAAAGTACCAAGTGAATATACATAAGGTTGATTAAGATGTTATAAAGAATTGGACAATAAAATTTGTATGTATGTATGTATGTAGGTATATATTTAATTGTATGTTAAAGATATCTTACATGTTGGGAGAGGCAAGAGTATAAAAACAATTTTTTGGAAGATTTTTACAGATAGATTGTGAAAGACCATTGTTGTTTCTATAATAAAATAAAATTGGATTTGATGAAAAGTAAATGTTTTTATGTTCAATTTTGATAATAAAAACTGCATGCGCATTTGCATTTCAATAACAGTCCTTAAAATTCAGAATTTTTAAGTAGTTTCATATACATGTTTAAAGATGCTCGGTGATAGAGATAAAACAATTTCATAATTACTCAGGCAAAAAAATTGGTAATTTCAAATAATTTTCATAATATTAAATTAATTGAATTTTGAGTTACTTTGCCATGATTTAAGATGATGTGTAATCGCATTTCACTTGAATTTACTAAGATATCAAATAAACATCTTTTAATAAAACACATCACTATGTTGCAATTCATTCAGCTGCTTTTCTTTTTATGCTTTCCAGTGCTCACACCTCTACCCAGTCCTCTCTGAAAGATAAGTACTCCCTGCCATTTGGCTCCATGGGGTGCTGAGCAAGAAGAACTAAAGAACAATTTCTCCTTTTATACCTACTGAAAAGTCTACAAAGGTAAAATGGAAAATTGAGAAAATTAGACTCTTTTAAGTCTTACTTCTGTTTCTTAAGCTTTTCATGTCTTGCTTGAAGGTCTATTTTTGCATTAGATATTCTTAAAATGTTTTGCAGTATTCAAATATTTGTTCCAGAACATATTATTTCTGCTGAAATTGTCTATCATATGTAATGATGATGGCTTATAATTTCCAGCCGTCTCTCTTTTAGTTATGTCAATTCTAAAACAGGGAAGAGAAATATTTTGGCTCAATTTTGCTGTACACTGAAAATGACTGCTAGAAAAGAAGAAGAGTGATCCACACAGCTGAGGCCATTGATTCTACCAGGGTCAAAGTGGTTAGACCAGAGCAAGCTACTCGGGGTGGGGAGAAAATTATACAGCTGCTGGAAACAGGAAAGGACTTGCTGGAATTTTACTTGACAAAATTAATCCATCTGGTGTCAAGGCTCCCAATTAGCTTTCAGTATTATCTCCACTACTGAACTCATTCAGAATTTAAAACAAAAAAACTACCAGAGGGAAATTAGCAGGAAGCAAAGATATTTTAATTCTTTAAGAAATGAAATGTTAGCTATTACCATGGAAATAGAAGCTTTAGTGAAAGTCTTATATGTACAGGGACAGTGTCAGGGGTATTGATGTAAAATTGAAAGTAAGATACGGCAAACAGAAATGTGGCAGTTTGACTGCATTTGTAATATAAAATTTGTATCATTACCACGTTAATTAAAAATTCCAGGACGGTGCAACAGTGGCTCAGTGGCAGAATTCTCAGTGACTCAGTGGCAGAATTCTCGCTTGCCATGTTGGAGACCCGGGTTTGATTCCCGGTGCCTGCTCATGCAAAAGAAAAAAGAAATTCCACTAATTAAATAATTAACCTAGAAATAAGAGGAAGAAATGTTTGAGCAAAGTGAGGAAGTAAGCTATGGAAATTGTCCTGAAAGAGTATTCCAGGCAGAGGTATTAGCTCCTGTAAAGACCCTAAAGCAGGGTCTTTATATATATATATAAAGATATATATATATATATAAAGATATATATATATATATATATGTATATGCCTAAAGTATATTAGAAGATTAAAGAGATAAGCAGTGAAATAAACAAAGTAGGGAGTGGTTTGAGATGAGAAAAAAGCATCTTTATAGAAAACTGGATGTTTAATGACTTTGTAAGCCATTCTAAGGACTGTGGCTTTTACTCTTAGTGAAACTGGGGGCTTTTGACACATTTGAGAAGAGAAAAGGCATGATGGAACACGTGTTGGAAGGGTAGTTTTTGCTTCTGTGTTGAGAATAAATTGTTAATAGACAATGACAAAAGCAAAGAGATAAGTCAGCAATCTATTTCAATCTAACCCAGTCAAGGAATGTTGGTGGATGGGACCAAAACAAGAGGAGTGTAAAGAGGTGACAACTGGTCAGATTAATTTCAAAATTAATGCGATTTCTAAAAATATTAGACATATATCAGTGAAACAAAAAAGACTTCAGCGATACCACTGAGATGCTTAAGCTAAATGTCTGGAAAGATTAATTGCTATCACTTCAGATAAAGGCTAAGGGTAGCACAAATTAATATACTAGGTACCAAGTAAGAAATTCATTTCATTAGTTTGGAAGTGAGGTTTTTGGAAATTTGCAAGTTTGGAAGAGTTAATTTTTTAGATTTTATTTTCTCCTATTTTTTTTCTCCCATTCAAGTGCTGGTTCTTGCTTGCCTAAGTATATTCCTTAAATTTCAGTGAGTGTAGAGTTCTGTCTTTGGTGCACTTCATTGTTAGGGAAGTCACAGATACCCTTTAAGCAGCCATGGCCCAGACCTCACCTAGCCACCTCTTTCTCTGGGGAAAGCATCACCACAGCTAAGTGGCCCTCCTGCAGCTTGACCCTACCCACTGCTTTTTCTCTTGTGTGCCATTCCACAGTCTGTGGGAGATGTTAGGTCTAATGAAAAGGCACGACCAGACCTGAAACGCAGACACCTGGAACAAGTGCTTATCAGAACAGGAATTCTTAGTGGCAAGTTCCCCTCCCTTCACAGTGGATACGACTACATTCAAACAGTGTGGATGTGTTTCTCTTCTCTGACACAAAGTGGGGCCTGCAGAGCAGCCATCCACTTAATCGGACCCAAGGCAGTTTTAGGCACCCTGGGAAATCACCTGTGGTGGGATTTCTTTCCCTGCTCTTTTGGACTCCTTGTGCTATGTAAGTGACAAAGAGATTATTTCCCCTTTCTGGACTCTTTACACTGTGCAAATAACCAATGGATCATTTGCTGAAATTTTTTGTTGTTTCCTGAAACTGTGTTTTCAGAACATATTGTTATAGCAACTCATTCCATATGCATCTCTCACTCTTTATTCTAAGGCATATGAATCCTTAACATGAGTTGACTACAGCCTTTATCTTATCCCAAAACATTGGCCAATATTCCAATATGCATAACCCTTTCATTACAATGCTCTATCTTTATTCCTTGAAGGTGATTTCCATAGTTTGGACAATTAACATATATTTATGGAATGAATAAATAATCCATCCATTAAATATAAATTAAATTCAGAACCTCTAATTGATAAACGATTTTAAAGAAATGTTCCAATAGTGGAAATGATTGAATCAATTTAAATGCATATAATCCTGGAGTCGATTGCTTTTCGTATTTCATGTAACTATGAAATATGTCTTCAGATTTGCTAGAAGCTTCCTGTATCAATATGCATAAATACAACTTATGACATGTAAGCATAACCTAAACAACTATTAGCATATTATAATACCAACCTCAGTTAGGGACGAAATTCTTTAAAAAAAGAAAAGGTTATTTGTAATCAAAGTTCTCATTGTTAATAAAAGCTGCTAGAATATATTTGTTAAATAACATCCAATCAATTTCATCATAAATCGCAACTTTGAAGTTCTGTTATTGTAAAACTCTGTGCTAGACAGTGTAGGGGATATTAAAATCAAAAGTTTTGCCTTTAAGAAACTTACAAATAATAGATTTTAGCAGTGAAATAATCAAATACCCTGTATCCCCACCAGTGAGCCAAATTTTAAACAATGAATGTCAATGCAGCAATCAGTTCATGGGAGCTATATTTTAAAATCTCCATGTGTAAATGCATGCTTTCATTTATGCATTGACATTAAAATATATTCTTCAGAAATTTTTCATAAGAAAAAATTGCTGTTCCATGTCCTAAATTGCAATTTCTGAAACTCTTAAATAATGTATGCTTTGCATTGTGTATTAAGTGATTTGTTTAGCTTGTATTTACTTATTTGTGAAATATTAGTCTAATTTTGCATCAAATATTTTTTGCTAAATATTAGATATCAGAATATTACTTATCAGAACATATACATATTATGATTTTTATTTTTGCAAGTTTCCTTCCAATCCTTGTCCCCATAGATACTTTGAAAATGGAATGATTAATAGCTTACTAATCAACTTAAAAGTGCTTGAGTTTCTTTATTAACAAGGGAATTACAAAGAAACACAGAACAACTGAGTCCATCTGACATACCAGTAATCCTTCCTAGCACTTACTAAGTCCTCTGCCCCTGCAGAAAAGAAACAAGTCATGCTGACACCAACAGACTTGCTTATCTTTACTAGATAGTCCCGCTGCTGCAAAGACATCTTGCCTGTCCAAGTCGCAAAATTAATGGAACACAGCCCAAGGACATCCCGCCCCAAGCACCTCTTGTAGCTTCCTCTCACTTGCTCCCATCTCCACTCCCATACCCTCCCTTTGCTCTTGCAGCCATGTGTACTGCCTGCCCAACACTTGCCTCTGAGCAGTAACTTTTCGTCGCTGTTCTGCATTAATGCTAACTTACTTTTATCAACTTCTGCACTTTGGTTTTCAGACTCTGTTTTGACTAAAACAATACGTAATATTAAATATATTTTGTTTGTTTTTATAATCTGATTTTTTACTTAATAATAGATCAAAATAATCTCTACTCTTGTTTCTACATATGTTTATGCAAATGTGCACATTATTTTATATAATTTGTATTATATACCAGATGTTCTTTTATTTCCATAGAACTGATCATTTTTGTGGATTGTTTGCTTATTTTGTTTAATTTTATTGCAGTCATCCAAAAAGTAATGAAGAAACATCATGGTGTTTAGCAGGTTTTTCCTTCTATCAATTCTGTTTTTCCTGAGAATATAATTGTCTAAATTAAATGATTTTTTTAGGTATCATCGCCTGAAGAGAGTGTGATGTTTTAAATTTTCTCATAGTTTTTATTTTTTAAAGATAGATTTTCATTTAGAAAGCGCCCTGCCTTTACTCAAAAAAAAAAAGGAGAGATTTCTAAGGGTAGATATTATTAAGAGTGGGCTGGTATGCCTGTGAAGATATCTTCAATTTCTTTAAGTTAAAAATATCAAAGTAAGATGGCCAAGGATCCATTTGAATGAATTTATAGAAGAGGTAAAGGAAACAGGTTGATTTATCTTTACTTCCTTTAATGGCCTTCTTAGTTATGTTTTTATGTAAATAAAAAATTAGTGAAATAATTTCACAGTAATTGTTCAATAGTATCTTGGTCAATATTCTTGTTGTTACATATAGTCTTGCTATCCCTGTCCTTTAGATATTAATTTTCTTATTGTTTATAATTCTTTTTTTTCTGAAACATTGATATTTTTAACCATTCCAATTATTTATTGACTTAAGCCTTAGATCTTAAAATATTTCTGATTATATCTCCTCAAATTTATTTTGTGAAATTATTATTTTTCTCTTTCCATTTTGTTTATTTTAACATATCTAGTAATATCAAATATCAATACAAAAATACATATTGCCAGAAAATATAAAAATAGACACAGTACTGGAAAATTTACAGTAAAACTCCTCACATTATTATGTTACAAAGCCTTCATAAATAAAGACCTCTCATTTTTGGTGTAATTTAAAATGTTTGCAATTTTTTTATCTTTGTCATGCATGCAGACACGTTTCAGATTATCTGTGATTGCTAGTATTCAATAGAATACCTTTTATGAGTATATCTGCCCTATGTATGTTAATTTCAAGATTTTGATAAAACTCAGTTATAGACTAGAATATACAGACATGAAAGAAGTACATTACTCAGCTAATTTTGCATTCATTAAAAGCTTAGTGAATATCTAGTGAAGACTAAGTTAAATAATGTCAAAAGAAAGAGTAGGCACAGTACTGGAGCATACTTGTGCACAAACACACACACACAGAACCCTTCTTAATGAATAATTGCCTGTGCTTTTCTTGGTTCATGATTCAAGCATTTCTAGCCAACCTGGTATTGCTCAGAAAGATATAAATAATCTGAAAAATGAAAGAAATAATTCCAGTTAACAAGTACCCCAATGCCTATTATTTTCTAGACTACAAAGATCTATTTTGAATTAACCAGCTCATTCTTACACTATGATTGTCACTATAAAAGATAGGCTATAAAAACCCTATTTTCCAAAGGTGAGGTCATTACCCCTTTCAGTCTCAACAATGATAGATAACTAAACCCAGATCCTTTAGTTCCTATCACCTCTAACGTTTTTTCTAGGAACAAAAATTGTACTGATTACAGCTTAGTGCAGGAAATTAAAAATGCCCTACTGTCAGACCAGCAAATTTAATTGAAATACTGATCCAGATCCTGAAAATGTGTCTGGATACTCAAATCTCTGTGATTTTGCTTTACTGCCTATAAATGGCCAAAGAGGGCAGGAAAACACCTGCCCTCTACTTCTGTCTTTCAAATTTCTCCATGCACATACAATTGGCAACCCAATTCATTTTCAGTACTCTTGCCACAAGTGGGTCTATTTAGTTTTGAAAAAAAAATATGAAATTATCTAGTACACTTTCAGGTACAGAGATTAGAATAATCTCATCCAGGTACATTCACCCAGCTTTATCAGTTTTTTCAATTTTCTATTATACTGTGACAAACTCCCTCAAAACTCTAGATTATAACATCTACCTATTTTCTTATGATTGTTCTATTTGGGCTGCTCAGGTAGGCTGCTCTCCCACTGGTCTTACCCGGGCTGATTAATATGGATGGAGCCATTTGACAGTTGGGCTGGGGCAGGATGGTCAATGGTGCCTCAGTTTCATGTCGGTATTGGCTGTGGATATATTTTCCCTCTTTTCTAGTCCTTTTATTTACAGACAACTTTTAATTACAACTATAAGTATGAATAAATTGCATTTCAATATATTTGGCATGAAAATTCCAAAGATGATGCTTGTTTGCTTCATTTTACTTTACACCTGGGGGCATGAAATACTCGATTATTCACTTCTAGTGATATTAGGTTTGATCACTCGGTTTAAATGTGAGCCTGATCTCTCCTTGATAAATGTCTTCATTCAAAAGATGTTGAAATACCAATTGACATTTGGCATTTTTGATAGGTTTCCTTGCTTTCTGTGATAAGCAGAATTCAACTTATGCATTATAGGTAGGTACCCTAGAATACTGAATACTTCTTGCTTTTCTATTTTTTTTGAAAATTAAGTTGATGTTCAAGGAAAAGAGAAATGATATCATAGATGACAGTATACAATTGAAAAAGAGGATAAAATATTCTCCATATATATTCCGGAAGGTAAGCCTATTAAATGATAGATCAAAAGACTGAAAGATGGGTATAAATATAGATATTGTTATACATAAATATAGGCAGATATATAAATGTCTATGTCTCTCTATCCATGTATACGTACAATTGGGTCACAGTTATGCTATTTAGCCCAGGGTAAGGTTAAACTAAAATTTAAAAGATAGTTCAAAAAAAAAGATTGTTCAGTATATATTAAAATATATTTTGTAATTTATTTATTTATTTAATTCAGTCAGGAAAATGTAGCATGTTTACCTTTGATTAGAAACTTTTTAGGACTACAATAGGTTGAACACTTTGCATTCTTTAGGTTTTCACAAGAGGAGTTATCCAAGTCTGTGATTAATTTCAAATATTTCTACAACGTTCTTTTTGCCCAAATTTTCTCTCCAGGGGCTTGTCACTTACTAATACATTAGGGAAAATTATATTTTTTGTTTTGCACATTCCAGTTTAAAGACCATTTGCTCTGTTTTCTAATAGACATGTTAGAGTAGTGAAAAGAATATTGACTTTGGGAGTGAAAATGTAAGCAGTTGAATCCTGACTTTGCCATACACATGGAGATATCTTGTAGAAATTAGTTAAATTGTTAAAGTATCAAGATGAAAATATCTGCACAGAAGATTATATTAAGGACAAAATATAACTGAAAGTGCCTCCTCTATTGTAAAATGCATAACGTAAAATTTTAAAAATACCCAAGGATGTATTAGCTCCCCTTATTTATTTATTTGTTTTTTGTATGCTGTATGGCGGGGTCACATTTCATTATTTTTCCATGTGAGTATCCCGTTATTGCAGCACCATTTGTTGAATTATTGTTTGTTTGTTTTTGTTGGCTTCTTTGTTTGTTTGGGAAGTGCATGGGCTGGGAATTGAACCTGGGTCTCTCACATAGCAGGTGACAATTCTATTTTTCATAGTCAAGTTCAAGATTAGTACCTTCTTTGTCTTTACAAACTTTCATTTGAAATGTCATAATAGTAAACTCAGTCTAATGACTAATATGGATGTATTATATATAATTATATATATTATATATATATGTATAAATACTCCCTCGATTCTCAATGAAGCATTAGCTAGATGGTTACCTTCTTATTGGCAATCATTTCTTCCCCCTAGGCATTTTTTTTAGTGATTAAAATGTTTAGCTGAAGGCTTGGTTTTCTTCAGGTAAATTGGTATATTCATTTTCTTTATATTGGTACTCAGGTTCATGTTATATGCAGAATTCATTAAATCTAGAACATAGTCATGGATGTTTTGTTGCTTGAAGATGTTAGAAACTTAATAAAACAAATGAAAATGAGTTTTGTTGGAATGTACAAAAACTCTAATTGTGTTTATAGTATAGCTTTTTAAGAGTTGTCGCTTTACTGTTTCTATGCATAGGAATTAATTGTTTAGTAAAATGCTTTCAATTAAAAGTTCATGTATAGTTAATAACCATTTGCATTTGACAGTTTAGTGTGCATTCCTAAAGTTTTAATATTTTGTTCTAGTATTTAGATTGAAATAATAAACTAAAACTTTAAACATTTCTTGTAGTCATGCGAAGGAAAAAAATAAATTTTGCGTGCTTGCTGTGGACCTAAATTAACGATGAGTGAATTATATTTTTACTGTAAAATTAGTAGGCAGCATGATATCTCTTGAGAGCTTTGTCTCTAAAATGCAGCATTAATCTTTCATTCCATTGTATAACTGTGAGATCAAATGACATTATGTATAATGAAACTTGCTTGCACTGGATGTGATAACAACTTTATTCCTAATTTAAATTTATAATTCATGAAAGTAATTTCTATAAACAGAGAAGATACTATGTTATGAAAGTTGGGACATGTATCACAAATGACTACATTTGTACTACAGCCTTATAGAGTACTCCTGAAATAAGTTGGGTCAGCCAGACTTTAGAGAATTATAATCATTAAAATTTTGAAATCTATATTGTTGATTGGGCTTTGTATTAGAACATTCCATGTTATTGGTTGAAATAAAAGCTCATGTTTTAGCTGATGTTGTTTAGGCAATGAAGTTAATTTGACATTAAAATGAAAGGGATTATTTTGCTATCTTGCCCTGAATGTGAGTGGAGGTGGTAATGTGTGATATAAAAAGACTTATTAAAAATCTGTTGCATTTAAGATACAATTTACATACAATAAAAATGAACAGACCTTAATTCTACCTTATCTGTAACTGTGATAAAGTATCACAATACTTTATACTGTGATAAAGTATAATTATAATAAAGTATTAATGTGATAAATTAAGTACCCATCAACCAAATCTAGATATGGAATATTTTCTTACCCTAAGTTTCTGATCCTGCCACTTTGTAATTCTTTCACTTCCTTTACATCCTTTACAACTTGGGTAATTAAAGATTTGTTTTCTGTCACTATGGAAAAGATATCATGCAGTATGTACTCTTTTTTTTATGACTTTACACTCACAGCATAATGCCTTGAAGAAATCCATCCATACTATTCCATGTATCAGCAATTTTATTCATCAGCATTGTTTCATTGTTTGCATATACCATATGCTGGTTTGAAAGGATGTATGTACCCTTGAAAAGCCATGTTTTAATCCTAATCCCATTTTGTAAAGGCAGCCATTTCTTCTAATCCCTATTCAGCATTGTACGTTTGAAACTGTAATTAGATCATCTCCCTGGAGATGTGATGTAATTGAGAGTGGTTGTTAAACTGGATTAGGTGACGGCATGTCTCTACCGATTTGGGTGGGTCTTGATTAGTTTCTGAAGTCCTATAAAAGAGGAAACATTTTGGAGATTTGAGATTGAGAGAGAGCAGAGAATGCTGCAGCACTACAAAGCAGAAAGTCCACCAGCCAGTGACCTTTAGAGATGAGGAAGGAAAATGCCTCCCGAGGAGCTTCATGAAACCAGAAGCCAGGAGAGAAAGCTAGCAGATGACGCCATATTCGCCATGTGCCCTTCCAGCCGAGACAGAAGCCCTGACTGTGTTCGCCATGTGCCATTCCACTTGAGAGAGAAACCCTGAACTTCATCGGCCTTCTTGAACCAAGGTGTCTTTCCCTGGATGCCTTTGATTGGACATTTCTATAGACTTTGTGCCCTTCCAGCTGAGAGAGGAACCTTAACTGTGTTTGCCATGTGCCTTCTCACTTGAGAGAGAAACCCTGAACTTCATCGGCCTTCTTGAACCAAGGTGTCTTTCCCTGGATGCCTTTGATTGGACATTTCTATAGACTTGTTTAATTGGGATATTTTCTCGGCTTTAGGACTGTAAACTAGCAACTAATTAAATTCTCCTTTTTAAAAGCCATTCCGTTTCTGGTATATTTCATTCCGGCAGCTAGCAGACTAGAACATAAACATTTGTCCATTATCTATTCATGGATATTTGGATTGTTTTCTGTTTTGGACAATTATGAATAAAGCTGTTATAATAATCTGAATAAAATATTTTGCTTGGGTTTGTATGCATGTGTAAGTGTGTGTGTTGTTTTTGCATTTTTCTTCTAAACATCTGCTTTCTCTTTAGTGTACAGTTGTTGCATAATATGGTAAGTGTATGTCTGACTAAAAAAAAGTACCAAACTCTTTTCTAAAGATATTGTACTAACTTTACAATTCCCCCAACAATGTCTGAAATTTCCAGTTGTTCCACAACCTAGCCAAGACTTAATACTGCTATCCTTTCAATTTTTAATTTTCTTCACACTTATTAAGCCTATAATATTGTCTCGTAATTTTAATTTCACTGATAATAAGAACCATTAAGCATTTTTTACTGTATTTGTTGTGTGGATTATTCTCTTTAAAAATATGTTATGCATTTTCTAAATGTTGCTAGATTTTATTTGTTAATTCTGTCATTAAAGGTGTATGCACTATGCACACTAGTACTGTTAATTTTATTTTAATAATTGTCCTTTCATCAATTGAAGTGATCCTTTTTTATCTTTTCTTCTTGAAGTCTATATTTTCTGTTTTAGCAGTTGCCTTGCCTGCTTTCCTGTGTTTATTATACGATATATCTGTTTTACAACTGTTTCTTTTAATCTGTTGTTTCCACATTTAAAGTGCATGCCTTACAGGCTTCATATAATTATTCTTTCCACTTTTAAAGAATATCAAAGTTTGTTTAGAATAACATCATATCACTGATTCTTAACACTTTCTACTTCACATAGCATAGCTCTCACTGTCCACTTCCACTTTCTACTTCTCACATTCCATATCATAGAACTTCCTTCCTATTTGCAATATCCCAATTTTCACCTCCTGTTTCTTATGCATTATTTCAAAGATAGAATACCATTACTAAAAGTTTAATTCTAATTATCCCTTTACATCCTTTGTGCTATTGTTGTAATATTTATTTATTTATATGTATTCTATCAACCCTGCCAAATAAAATGATTAATTTTGCTTTAAATGGCCAGGAGTCTTTCAAGAAGAAACTAATTAGATAGATAGGTAGGTAGGTAGGCAGAAAGATAGGTAGATAGATAAATAGATAGATAGATAGAAAGAAAGATAGATGACAGAAAGATAGATAGATGATAGAAAGTTATAGTTAATTTTATAGTTAAAATTGTATCTACCACAGAACTTACATTTACAATTATAACGACAGTTGTTTAAAATTTTACCACTTAGGATACTCTTTTCTCCTTCCTTTAGATTTAAGTTTCCATATAGTTAATTCATCTTCAGCCTGAAATCTTATTTTAACATTTGTGTAATATATATAGTTGCTGATAAGGAATCCTCTCAGTTACTATCATTTCACCTTTAATTTTGAAAATGATTTTTGCTATATATAGAACTCTGAGTTCATTTTAACCCTCAGAAATTTAAAAATATGTTTTCTACTTTCTATTTTTTTTATGAGAAGTCAACAATTGTTATTATCATCATTTCCACATGTGTAATGTGTCATTTCCTTCTGGATTATTAAGAAATTTCTTTTTCATGTTTGGTTCCAAAAGTTTGACTATTATATGCTTGCAATTAATTTTTATGTTTCCTCATTAAATTTCACCATTGGTATTTAAAGTCTTGGGGTGCAATGGAAGCCATCTATATAGTAACTGCAGAGAAGGCAAAGTTGGGCCAAATTAAGCAGGTGAGGGAAACTCTTTGGACTCATCACCAATTCTCCCTAACAGAGTGTACATCTACGTCTGGCCTCTCTTCTCTCTGTTTTGTTTGTTTTCAGCTTTGTAATAGTCACTTTCTGGTAAGTCTTATGAAGCCTCATCTTTTTCATATACGGAATCCCTCTATTAAGGACTCACAATGATCCTTACCATAGAGATGAAATTATTCACAGGCAGATCAAGAGTATCCCTTTTCTTATGGATAAATTTGTACTGTTTATTGCCTCCAAACAATTGCCTCACTCTCCAGTTCCCAGTGCTATGGTTGTTTATGCTTGGGGAGATAACACAATACTGCTTACTCCATTATAGCTGTAAGCAGATGTCCCTGTAGATCATTTTGCATCAGATTATATAAATGGTTTCAATAAACCTTAAGCCACTGAAATTAATAGAAACTTACTGATAGACATGTTACCCAAATTAGAAAGTTTATACTTATATATTTCCATCAATATTTGTTTTCTAGTGTTTACATTTTATACCAGTCTCTAATATGAGCAAATAAAATAGCACTATAATGAACTTCTAAAATTTTTATTCTCACTAAGAAAGAAATATTTTCAATGGGAAAGAAAACTTCAGTACATTTTAAAGAAGCACTAGGATGAAAAGTTACAGCTTGAATGAGTGGTAATTTTAATTTATAAGTAGTAATTTGATTCACCTAAAATCTTTAATAGAACCTGCTCTGTCATTATTATTCATTATTCATAAAGCCCTATAAATGGAAATAGTGCCTCAGAAAGGTTAGCATACAGATAAATCCAGGCCCTAAAGAACTTATAATTCTAAAAGCCTTTTAACAAGCTCCCCACCACCTACCTCTGGATACTCATTAGAATAAAACAGCTTATGATTACACTTTCATTTGGCTTTAGTGGTATAAAGAAGTTCAACTAAACGAAAAGTTCAATAGAACTCAAAAGTCTTTTAAAATTTGAAAACAAAATTCATAATACTCCGATGAATCTATATTATCTTCTTAGGTTTAAAGGATTATATAAATATTAACTGGTTTATGATAATAGCAGGAGAGAAATATTTTATCTCAAACGTAATGTTATGTCAGCATTTTTAAAACTATGTCAAGGATATAGAGCAGGAAATAGAGACAGAACAACTCCTCTAGTACTTGCAAGATTGGACTGCAGTAAATGAACTTGATATTTGTCTTCTATGAGTCTACACCAGAAGTTCTCATTCCAAAGGCAACTTTGCCCTCCCACCTAATATTTTCCAATGCATATAAACATTTTTGGTTCAAAATCTCCTGGTCCAAAATTTAAATAGTAACCATGTTGAAAAACTTTGTCCAGGAAATTCTTTGCTGTGAGGAGTACAATCGCCACTAGCAAAATCACTCAGAGCCTGAAGTATGAGTCTCATGTGAGACCAACTTTCCACCATTCCAGATAAAAGCCACAAAAAACAAAAAAATGACAAGAAGAAGAACAGCATAATACTTTGACTTACTATAGGACTGGTGATATTGAAGACATGAACTGTAATATTATCATACTAAGATAAAGGTTTTCAATATTGATTGCTCCATGGAATCCCCTGGGATACATTAAAAAGGCTGAGGCCTGGGTCCCATCTTCAGAGAGTCTTATATAGTTGTCTGGAGATGTGTAAATGGTCCGGACACTTAAGTTTCCTAGATCATGTTATGTCAAGGTTAAACAGCATTTCTCTAATATAACCAGCTGGGACACGTGTTTCAGCAAAAACAACTATACTTTTGAATCCTTTTAAAACAAAAATGATGGCTTTTCAGCCTATAAGTTAAAAATGGCATTTTGTTCATTAGGTTTCTGAAAACTCCCTCATGGAGCAACTGATAGCCCTAATTCAGTTTGGGAGAAACTCTCAAAAAAGCTGAAAAATGTAAGACTAATAGTTTAAATAGATAATTTATATACCTAAATAAAGAATTCATCGTACAAGACACTATTGTGTATTAAAGAGAAGCATTGGTGATGGTTAGATTTGATTAAAATTAAAGTTACTTCCTGGGGAGTGAGGGTAGGGTGGTAGAATTCTTGCCTGCCATGTGGGAGACTGAGGTTCGATTCCTGGCCTGTGCACTTCCTAAACAAACAAAGAAACCAACCCAATGAAAAATCAAAAAATTCAGCAGATGGTGCTGCATACACAGGATACTCACATGGAAAAAATGAAATGTCACCCTGCCATACAACATATAAATAAAAAAGAAATTAAGGTTACTTCATTGTAGGAGAAAAAATCGTGACAATCCAATCTGTCACCATTAGAGGTAACATAATCTGCTAAAAGTGAGTACTCAGAGTGTGCTTTTATGGAATTAGTTTCCATCTGATATACATTAAATGCCTACAAGATGCTATAAAATGTATTGAGAATGGGGTTTTTATGTTATGTCTAGTGTCTCCCCACAAATACCATACAGTCCAGTAGAGTAAACCAAGGAGATTCCTATTTTTCTAAAATAAAATTTCAAACTATGTGGACTGATATCATTTGATATAAAATGATATAGTGGATTTCCCAAAGGAAATGAAACACTGAAATTTTAAAGACAGTAAATACTAAAAAAATGTTTTGAATTAAAAAATAGTTCATGCATATAAGATACTCCAATTGAAACATTAGGCAAGGATGTAGGACTGAATTAAATCTACTTTTATGTATGCCAATATATTCCTCACAATTGTCATTTGTTCTTGAAAAGGAATTAAAGGATTCTACTAATTTGAGAAAAAAGTGAAGATGTTTAATTTCAGGACATCTTAAGGTGCCAAAATATAATTTCTAAAAACTGGAAAAAGCATGATGACTATAAAAACTTATTATTTTTTATAGATTTACAGTTCTGAAATGTTTTCTTGCTTTGTGAAGCAAAAGCATTCCTCCTCTGTGGCATCATGGCTGAGGTTTTCTGAAATGCATAGTTAATTAAAAACACTTTGAAGAGGAGGCCAACATAAATTATTATCGTAATTTATTGATCATTGGATTTTTCTTTTCTACCTCCTTTTGCCTACCATCTCAATATTAGTTACAAATTCCTCTGTTGCCTGTGGGAAATAACTCTCGTCTGTTGATCAAGTAAAACTAATTAGATATTTCTATGTGAAATATCATAAGTAAGTCCATATATTCAAAGAAGATCAAAGAAGTCAAGAGTAAATTACAAAAAAAAAGGTCTCCAATAGCATCTAAATTCATGAAAAAAGTGTCTAAAATACCAAATTTTGTTTATTTCCTGAGTGTATTACCTAGTTGATTCAATTTTCCATTTGATCTTGGAGAAATCATTATTTAAGATGACACATATTCTCTCTATGGGGATGAAAGTATTAAACAACATTTAAAAACAACCGTTTCATAAGAAAAACAGGATGCACAGGTTGATATAACCAGCCTCTGATTCATTGTATGTATATTCTAAATAGCAAAGCAGTGGCATTTAGAAAGAGAATTTGAAGTCAGGAGGGATTTGAATGTGGTCTCCTACTTTACCGGTTGAATGCTTGAAAATTTATAGAAGCTCCCTGGAGTTTCTTCGGTAAGAAAGATGAGATGGTAGTTGTTGGGGATTGATTCAGGTTCCCCACCAAAGACATGTTCAAGTCCTAACCCACAGTTCTGTGGGTGTGAGCCCATTTATAATCAGGACCTTTAGAGATGCTGTTAGTTAAGATGTGCCCAAATTGAGTTGGGGTGGACGTTAATCCGGTACAACTGTAGTCATTATATAAGCAGAGGAAATTGGGTACAGAAGTAGAAACGAGAGGAGGAGACAGATCAACACAAAACATGTTCATGACATGTAACCTTCAAATTAGGTAGAAAATCTGAAAGGCATGTGATGACAACCTTTTGGATTTAACCACACTTTTGTTTACCATGCCTTGGATGGTATTGGGCAGATCTGAAGGTCAGGTACAAAACAGTGATTATTTTAAAAAATCTCTTTAATCTATTTTTTCTATTGAATTTAGCTAGTACTGTGTTATGTGCTGGAGCTATAACAAATGCATTACACGGTATTTTTCTTGTGGAAAGTATTTTAGAAAGGGTTGACTAACATTTAAAAATAGAATGGAAAATTGATGGGCCATCATTGGAAGTATAATACCTGGGATGAGTGGAGAAGAAACTATTACTATAATTTGAGTCTAAGTTCTTTGTCTGGTACTACAGGTCTCTGAGGGTAACAGTGCCAAGTCACCTTCGAATGAGTCCTACTGGGAAAAGGTACCCAGGATGTTCCAAATCAGAGCTCGTTAATATTATACACTGTTGGGTATTGCATGGGCATCATGGTTACATTTCCACCCAGAAGATAGGGACCTGTCTCTAAATAGCATCCTCCCTGCTTGCTCAGTTTTGTTTTCCTTAGGTCAAGCCGGTGTCACTTTCCTGCTATTCTAGTCTAACTAAACTGCAATTCAGTCTGCTCCGAAGGCCATTCTCAGATGAATAGTACATTCTGGAATTCCTTCCTCCTCCAGAGCTGAGCCTCAATTTTCTCAGTCTATCTTCAGATAATTCAAATAATATTAATCAACATTTTAAAACATGTTTAAAACTTTATGCATATAAAACTATGTGAAAATAAGTATTTTTATTCATCTCTTCATTGAATACTATATGTGGTTAAATCACACAAAAAACTAGTCATCCTATGAAAACAGTATATTAGGAAACACCATAATTCATCAAATATGTTTTACTTTTTTTAATAGATCAGATTTATTGAGTATAATTGTTATAATGGCATACTGTATTATTTTTCCTTTGTTGGTGTCCCTTTTATACATTTTGAGAAATGCTCTTATTATTACATGATTACTACCATAATAGGGCTGCAGTATTTTTCCACCAGCTCTAAAATTTCCCTGTATTAGTTAGGGTTCTCTAGAGAAACAGAATCAACAGGGAACACTTGCAAATATAAAATTTATGAAAGTGTCTCACGTGACCGCAGGAACGCAGAGTCCAAAATCCACAGGGCAGGCTGCGAAGCCGACGACTCCGATGGATGGCCTGGATGAACTCCACAGGACAGGCTCACCAGCCAAAGCAGGAATGGAACCTGTCTCCTCTGAGTCCTCCTTAAAAGGCTTCCCATGATTAGATTTAGCATCACTAATTGCACAAGACACTCCCCTTTGGCTAATTACAAATGGAATCAGCTGTGGATGCAGCTGACGTGCTCATGACCTAATCCTATGAAATGTCCTCATTGCAACAGACAGGCCAGTGCTTGCCCAATCAGATAAACAGGTACCACAATTTGGCCAAGTTGACACGTGTCCCCAACCATGACATTCCCCCATGCCCCTATGTATTCAATCAAAACCCCTCTCTCCAACTTCTGGCAAGCATTACTCTAATTACTATTAACTATAGTTTTGCCATTTCCAGATGCCATATAAATGGATTTATATATTTTCTAACCTTTTGTGTCTGGCTTCTTTTGCTTAGCAGAATGCAGTTGCAATGAATACATGTTGTGAAATGCATCAGTAGTTTATTCCTTTTTATTGCTGATGAGTATTTTGCTGTATCCATGCCCCTTAATTTGTTTATTCACTCACCATTTGAGCACATTCATTTGTTTCCAGATTATGGTGATTACAAATAAAACCACTATAAAAATTCACATAAAAGTTTTTTTTGTTGTTATTGGTTGGACATTTATCTTCATTTCTCTTGGCAAAATACCTAGGTGTGGAATAGTAAAGTTTGTCATATAACTCTTGCCAAACTGCTCCCCGAAGTGGCTGTATCATTTTGTGCCAAAAATATAACAAAAGCTACTGTTGCTTTGCATCCTTTGCCAGCACTTAGTGTTGTGAGTTGTTCTTTTTTTATTTTTATTTTATCCAATTTTAGCATTTTTTGCTGGTATAATCATATCTCACTTTGGTTCTATAATGAACAATGTTGAATACCTTTTCATATCCTCCTTTGTTTCTTTTTTGATGAAATGTCTGTTCAGTATTTTTCCTCATTTTCTTTATATGAAGTTGTCTTTTATTTATTGATCTATTTATATTTATTTTCCCCCCTAATCTGCAATTTCTATTTGCGTACTTTTAATTTTAGCATTGTTTTTATGAGTTAAAGTTTAAATTTTGATGAAGTCTCTTTGATCAATATTTTCTTTTTTTGTTTCTTTTGTGTAATAGCCAATATACTTTTGTCCAGCTATGGTTACAAAATTCATCTCATATTTTCTTCTAGAAATTTTGTAGTTTTATATTTTCTATCTAGGCTATGATATACTCTAAGTAAATTTTTATGTCATGAAGGTGTGATCAAGTTTCTTTTTCATTTTTTTGCACATGGCTTTGAAGTTGTTTCTACACCATTTGTTGAAAAAGGAGTCCTTTCTATACTGAATTGCCTTGTCATCTTTGTCAAAAATTAATTGACTAGGGTGCACAGGTGGTGCAGTGGTAGAATGCTCACCTTCCATGTGGGAGACCCCCCAAAAAATTTAATTGACTGTGTACGTGTGGGTTTATTTCTGTCCCATTGAAGGGTACATCTTTCATTCTAACAAGAGCACACTATAGTCACTACTGCAGCTTAATATAAGTCTTTAATTTTGCTCTTTTCAAAATTGCTAAGGCTCTATGAGGTCCTTTTATTTGCCACAAAAATGCTAAAATTAACTTGTCAAAGCCTGCAAAAATCCTGCTGGGAATTTGATTAATACCCTCCTGCAGACTATTGAGGAGCATCTCTCCCTGGTCTCCTGCCCTGCCTTCATTTTTTATCTTGAACACCACATGAAGGTATGAATAAAAAAGACTTTGGGTGAGTTTGAACTTCTGGTTTTTGGTAGGACTCACAGAACTGTAATATTACCTCTTAGTCCACACTGGACATTTGTAGTTTATTTTTTCTTACCCATTTTCTCATGGTATTGCTCCTTCCTCCTATGCTTTGCCACAGGTAATGGCCAACATGTCTTTATTTGGCAGAGGGCATGTTCTTTAATTTCTAGCTTCTTCATTGCTCTGCAATCTTAGCTCTCTGATGGACTGAAGATAAGTTATGATTTAATAGTTCACCTGGCTTTTCTCTCCATTACGGACTTACAAAGTGGCAACAGAACTAGATTTTGCCATGTGCCTTCCCATGTGACAGAGGAAGCCCAGATGCTAACAGCTTTTCTCAGAGAAGGTACTTTCCTCTTGATGCCTTAATTTGGACACTTTTATGGCCTTAGAATTGTAAATTTGTAAACTAATAAAACCCCATTGTAAAAGTTAGCCAATTTCTGATATATTGCATTCTGGCAGCTTTAGCAAATTGAAACACTTACTGATTATGAATTCAAAATTAATATTCTTACTGTCTGATAACAATTATTTTCATAAGTGATATGCTATTGAAATAGCTATATTTAATAATGCATGCATAAAAGAAGGGTATTCATATGATAAGAATTTACACCAGGACCCAAGCTTGAGAGGACTACATTTACACAGTCCTGCCATCCATATGCATCTTTTCCTTTCCTTTTCCTTCTGTATTTCTTCTTCCTTGCTGCATTCTTTGGCTACTTAACTGGCTTTTTTCCTTTTTTTATTTATTCCTTGACTTTTTTCTCCAGTGCCTTTTGCTTCATAATAAGATGAAAAAGTAGAAACTATTTTTCTTAAAATAGACAGATGGCTTAACAATTCCTTCTTAAAAGTTACTAGATTTCCCTGCTTATTTATTTCTAACAAAATATTGTGACTTTATACGTGAGTCGGAAAGAATTTGCTAACAATAAACTCTACTCTCATTTTTTGATATGTCTCTCTGTTATGACTACTTACATTGTTTCAAATTGATATAAATAAGATATTTTTCAATGAAAAGTTGATATAATAAGTGCTAGATGGTGTTATCTTAATAAGAGAAATATGAAATATGGGACTGTTAATATATTTCACTTAACGTTAAGTTCAATATTTATTGATCTAATACTATTTCATAAAAATCTTTTATGCAGATAGATTTTATTTTATGGGCTTATGTTACATCAAATTAATCTAAACCAAATCACATCAGTTAGAATTGTATATTATTTGTCTCAAATAGGTTAAATGATTATTTGAAGTCTTTCATCTTATAAATGATGGACACAGCTTTAGGAATCATGATTCAGGATCTACAAAGATAAAGGCAATAGGTTGCAAAGAGGCAAGCAAAATTAAATGAATCTGAGGCAGAGACGTCTCAGATGGGGCAAATTTGAACGCAGTAGGTGAGAAACTATGCTGTAGTAGAATACACGTGTTAAAATCAAACCTGCTCACAGTTTCTACTTGGGAAATTTGTTATGCTAGATAAACAATATAAGATTAAAATAGATAAACAGATTAACAAATTTAAACAAAACCATTTCAATTTGTATAAAGTACAAATATAAAAGTTAATCTAACAATCATTCTAAGTATGTAACCTTTTAGTGTCCCTTAAACATCAAATATTTTTGGCGTGTAACTCACATATGAAAAGTCATGTCTCTCTGTTTAGTTTGTTCACAGTTCAAATTTTCAATTTCATTTTGTACACAGTGAACAGAGACGTTTCCACATTTGGTCGACTGCTTGTAAATTACTTTTATGAGGATATAATCCTGTCAGAAAACTTTATCTCACCAGTGGTGAATAATTTATAAGTATTAATGTTGCACTCTGCCTATGTGTATGTGTATGGGTGTTCGTATGTGTAGTTAGTGATCTATACCATATCTATCCAGATAGAAAAATTGCCATTCATAATAATAACACATTGGTAATATTTTAAAATCTGAGCTAATTTGCCTTATATTTAATCTTTAAGTGTTTACTATCAATAATGGTGGATATCACTAAAAATATCTTCAGAATTAACATAGAAACACAATGTAAACAAGAACCAGACAGCAATTCTGATTGCTCTGGGAGAAAGAGTGATTTCCTGGCAATTCAAAGAGCACGTTTTGGTTCCAGTTTCAACACTTGTTAGCTGTGAAGTTCTAGATAAATCATGTAGCTTCTCAGTATATCAGTTGTCCCATTCAAAAAAAAAAAATCAAAAATCCCATGTGTGTTGAGCTGGGTCTTTCCACATGAAAACTGTTTTCTATTACAAATACAATGATGAATGGCTCAGGATTTGTCATTTTTGCTTTTAAAAATGTGAATCTTAATATGATAATAGTAGTTAAATAATATTTGCATGCATTGGCATATTTATACACTCAATTAGAATTATTGAAAACATAACAGAAAATAAGAGAAAATCTGTTTTTTTTATATTAGAAATATACCTGTCATGATATTAGAAATATACCTGTCATTCTAGCATGAAAATTAGGTCAGAACAAAGTACAGCAGTATATATTACATAATGTTAAACGTGTATATTTTGAAATAATTAGGAAATTATTGATTCTTTATAATGCAGGTTATACAAAATTTATTTCATCCTGTAAACGCTCAACTTTGAGAATAAAAAAAATAACTTTTAAACACTAGCACATATTTACAGTGAAATTTCTTTTTAACATTTGGAAAAAAGAAAACAGTGACCTTGTTTGTTATAAAAGCACAACTTTAACTGCACTTACTTCTAAGAAAAAAATGAATCCCATTGTTTTAATGTAATATATGTACAACATAGTATTTTTGCAATCAGTTTCTAGGCCATAATAAAGAGAAATAGGTAAACACACAGCTTTGAAAATACCATTCCAAATATCTGTCTTGTAAAAAATTTATCTCACTGTCTAATACTTACCAGTGAAAGAAATTCAAGGACAGCTCACTCTGTACTAGCACTTTATCATTTCGAATAGCTTGCAGCCAAAGGATAGATTTTAATTGTTCATGTGATGTATGACTTGATCATCTCCCCTCACTCTTCACCTAGGAAGAACAGAGTAAATTAATAATAAGCCTAGGCACCACTGCAAAAAAGCTGCTAGGGAATTCAAGTGATTAATATCATGGATGATGATGCTTGGATATTAGTTGAATAAATAAGGAATATAAATTTTCTTCTCCATTTCAAATCAGAATCTGAATATAAGTTTTTCAAATTGCAGTTAAAACAAAAGTCTTTGAAGTATGGAGGTTAGGAGGAAAACAGTTGAATGTGATGACATTGGTAGGAAAAGAGCAGATGAAAATTGAATTTCTTTCTGGACTGTCTTCTTTAGCTTTGTCACATGTTTATATGGAGCTGCAGGTAACAAGATCCTATGAGAAAGCAATAATGAAAAGTAATACAGACAGAAATTGTTTGCCTCCAACTAGACTAATGAGAAGGTCAGATTACATCAATTAAATCAGAAATTCTCCAAGATAAAGTTCACTAAGACAATGAGGGATTTTATTTTCCCCAAATAAATGTCTGCTTTTATACGCAGTGAACTTTCACTGTACCTTCCCATAGGTAGCAAAATAAAGACGGGTAGAGAAAAACAAGGAGAGGATAAGGTACACACACACACACACATACACACATATATAAACATATACATATGTATATTTTATAAAGTGATGCACAGGCAGCTTAATTTTTTTATTATATCATTGCATTCATTGATATAATTATGATATTGCAAATAATAGGTTTTATTTTTGCCTTAAAACACTTGGTCATTTGAGGAGTAACATTTAAAAATGCTTTTCCTTTTCAATATTACTCTAAATCACATTAATCATTTGAGATGTATCATGGGAAGTTGATGAATAGAGTGTAGACAAAACTGATAGTTAATATAGAAAATGCAAATTTAGCAGTAAAACCATGTTTTAAATTAAATTAGAATATTGTTTTCCATAATGAATTAAAAGTGCTTCACCATTTTTATAATACAGGAAACAAAAGGAAGATGAGGTCTAGAAATTCTTGTCTGTTGATGAACCTTTATCGGTTGCCTACTGGTATAAATTTTTGTGTTAGGCAAGACAGAAGACATGAAGATGTACTCATTAAGGGACAGCCACTTAAACACCTCTTAAACAAGGTAGGAGAGCACACAAATAGCTATTTTACAGGGTAATGCAGAAGTGAGAAGGTGAGGGGATTTTCTGCCACAAGTAATGGTGCTCATTCGAATTGTGTCTGAGCAGGTGCATTCAGTATGAAACAGTATGAAACTGTTTCAGCTACCATACTTGAATGTAGAGTATAGCCCCTTGAATCTTCAATGTGCATCAGCAGAAAAACTAGTTCCCTACAATTCTAAATAGGAAACAATATTCAGTTTAACTGTGTGAAGTAAAAGTGCAGTTATAAGATGCTTAGAGATTTAAATAATACATTAAAGCTTTAAATTCTCTAATATTTTTCAAATCCATAAAAAAAGAAAGATGATCATTAAAACAAAGCTGTGATTATAAACTTCTATTTCTTCATGACTTAATATACTGTGGCTTTACATATGTTCAGTACGTAGTAAATGAATTGTGAATCCCAATATTCAGTCTGAGAGGGCATTCTGTCTTTGGTCATGGTTGGTGAGAGGTCATTTTTAAAATACTCATATTATCTTCAGTAATAAAATTAACGTAGTGATTGTGGACTTGCTCTGTATTGGCCCCAGGTCAAATAAAATTATTGTATTTTTTTGGATTGCATTTATTTGAAACATGAAATTCAAGATAAAAGATAGATGCATAGTGATTAACTTGCATTATTAATGGATTTGTGAAGGATTATTTAATTTACATCATTATTATGTATGTTATATATGTGTATATGGGTATATATGCACACACACAAACATATATATGCACCAAGCATCCACATAGTCATTGATTTATCATTTATTTCTTCATTTTTCTCTGTTCTTACTTTCCATTTGCACCACTGCTGCTGATTTCCCATTTATTTTCTAAAATCTTTTTTTTAGAGGAGTAACTTTTGTTGACCTCTTTAGAACTTCAGAAATAGCCAATTTTCTAAGTAATTTAACATAGTTTCATTAATGACACACCATTCTTTAAAGTTAAACCTGTTTATACTCTGCGCTTTCTCCAAGCTTTTATACATATTGTTGTCAGTTCCTAGAATGCTTTAATTCTGCCCCATTTCAACAATGTTTCTGATAATATAAGTCATCATCTTCTCTGCATGACTTCCCCTGAGTCCCCGGGCTGTGTGAGACATGCACCAATGTTTCAGTCCATACAACTCCCTCTCATTAGTCTTTTGACTCTCCTGGATCCCAAGCTAATAGAGAGCAGACACTTTGGTTTATCCATCTTTTTATGATCAAAACCCAATACAGTGATGGATAACAGAGTAGGTACTACATAATCATTTTTAAAATAACCAAATGCATTACCACATTAATACTTAGGGGTCAGTTTTAATGCCTATATCCTATATAACATCTCTCACCAGTACTTGTTTCATAACGTTGTCTTCAATCTATGTTTTGGTAACTAAATGCCATTGTGACAACCCATCTTTCCATATTTTTGTCCTATTCTATTCAGTTCAAGCAAATCACTAGGTCCAGCCCACTCAACAAGATGAGATTATACAAGGAAATGAATACTAGCAAGCAGGGATCACTGGGGATCATTCTAGAGGCTGCCTAACACAAACATCCGCTTTAAGATTCAGCAGTATATAAAGATATATAGCAAGAATGTCAAGATCATAACAAATATCTTGACCTAATAAACTAAAAGAATGGAATTGATATTTTATGAAAAAGAAGTTTAAGCAGATAATAGGGTTAAGCAAAATTGGGCATTGTGGTGATCCAAATTTCAGTTTTTACAAATTTAAAATTTTTATTAGATAGCCCAAAAGGTATATACTAGAAAAAGGCATTTTATATTAAAAGTAAGTAAATAATCTGCTAATAAATTCAGAACTTTTGGCATTAAAAATCAAGAGGTTTAAAGGGATATATGCTCAAATGCATATGTGCATAATCATCTGCACACACAAGTTTGGAGACTTGTTTGTTTGTTTGTTTCCACTGAAAACGTTAGGGGTTGGCAAGGTAGAAAACCAAGTATTTCCCTTGTTCGCTTGTTTGTTCCAGCTTCCATGAGGAGGATGCTCTGCAGACTTGGCACCCACCTGCTCAGTTCCTTTTTTCTTGCAACCTACATGGTGAAGATGGCCTCACGAGTGCAAGTTGCTGATAAAGTATGTTGCATCTTTTGTGATATGAAAGTTTGGCAGTGCTCCAATCCCGAAGAAATCAAGAGATGAAAGAAGGCTCTCATTTTTTGTCTTAGTGCAGGCAGAAGGGCATCATTATAGAAAAAGGCAAAGAAATCTTGGTTGAAGATGTAGGGATGACTATAACTGATCCTTTCAAGCATTTCATGGGAATGCTTCCTGAGAAAGATCATCGCTATGCTTTATATAATGCAAGCTTTGAATCCAAGGAATCCAGAAAAGAGGAGTTGATGTTTTTATGTGGGCGTCAGAATGAGCACCTCTAAAAAGTAAAATGATCTATGCAATCTCCAAGGATGCAATAAAAAAGAAATTTCAAGGCATAAAACACGAGTGCCAAGCAAATGGGTCAGAAGAACTCAATCGAGCTTGTATTGCTGAAAAGCTAGGTGGATCCTTAATTGTCCCCATTGAAGTATGCCCTGTGTTGATCTGCATTCAGTGCCACAAATCAAAAGCTTCTGTGTTTAATGTTATCCTCTTGCTATGTAAGTAAAGTAAATAAATATTTAGGCCATTTCTCACTGAAGAGGAAGCTGTCTTGTCGTCTTCTAGATGATAATTTAAAAATTACAAAAATTATATATTATAAATGTGCAAATGACCCTAAATAAATCTAAAGTCAAAGTTAAAAAAAAAAGAAAGAAAACCAAGTATTTTAGTTTCCTCTTTGCTCAGTCAAACACTATGTAATGGGTAGGCTTAAACAGTAGGAAGGTATCGACTCAATATGTTGAGCCTAGGAGAAGACATTGACAGGGATGCTTTCTTCCCAAAACCGGTGCTCTGGGACTGGCTGCCGTGATCTGTGTGGTTCTTGATACCTCTGTCAGTGCACATGCCAGCCTATCCTAGCCTCTCTTCCAAATTCCATTGATGTTCAGCTCTGGCTGCTCCCTCGGTGGCTTTTTTCTCTCTCTGTGACTTTCCCTACAAGGCCTTCAAATAATAGCATTATGACACATGCTGGGTCACACCATATCTGAAGTAACCTCATCAAAAGGATCTATTTACAAGGATTCATACCCATAGGAATGAACTAAATATAAGAAAAATTTTTCTAGGCTACATAGCTCCAAACACCCCATGAATAGACTGTCATTGGGTCATGGATGTACTGCCTTAACCAGTGGAATCATGCAGTATATAGCTTTTTAACATAATTGAGAAATTCATCTTTCTTCAAACAAATTTTTAAAAAATTATTAAAATATTCCATCCTACTAAGTATAATAACACATTTAATGTGAATAAATATTCAGTTAAATAAAATTTAGTGAAAAAGTAATTTGTCTCCTTATTACCTACTCATTAAATAAATGCTTTAATTTTATGTTTGGTAGAAAAGATCAAAATAGTGAGATGATACATTTTTTGTGTCTGGCTTATTTCACTCAACATGGTGTCTTCACGATTCATCCCTTTATATAGCTTAATAGTCATATTTTATTGATCCATTCATGAGTTGACAGACACTTGAGTTGTTTCTCATCTCTTAAGAATTGTGAACAATGCCACTATGAATATTGGTGTGTAAATATCTGTTTGAATCCCTGCTTTCAATTATTTGAATACAGTTAAAAGTGAGATTGCCAGGTCACATGGTTACTCTATACATAACTCTCTGAGGAATTGTTTCCATGTGGGAAGGTGAAACATGCCTTCGATGTGACAGGGGAATCCCAGACACCATCAGCCTTTCTTCAGTGAAGGTATACTCTTATTGATGCCTTAGTTTGGACATTTTCATGGCCTTACAATTGTAAATTTGTAACCTAATAAATCCCTTTGAAAAAACCAACCCATTTTGGGTATATTGCATTCCTTGTTGGTTTTACCTTCTAGAATAAGAACTAATTTAATTAATTCTTAATTATATTATCATTTTTAATATAATAAAGAAACATTGTTTTCCATTGTTGACTAATTAGAAATACTGTTCCAGGATGTGATTTATGAAGAGGATCTGGCCTTAAGGGAGTCCTTTGTTTTTTATAGAGTCCTATGCAAGTGTCGACCTTATTCACAAAGAGTTTTATTTCACTGTTAAACTGAGAATAACTAGTTGAATGTAATACATGTTCTTCTACCACAGCCTATAGCATCTCTTTTTCTGCACATACACATGGGAACATCTTTTAACTGATAAAATATTAATAATGGAGTAAATTTTAGCCTAGGCCTTCAGTTCCTTTTATAACTTGGATGGCACCAATATCAAGCAGAATACTGTCTGTTGAGCATGGAATCAGGGAAATGAAATGCAAATAAACAATTGGAAACAGTGTTTATGTTATCTGAGCAGAATTCTGCCTTACATATACAGTGATCTAGTTCATGCTAAGTACATGAAAACTTTTTCTTACTCTCCCATCCTATGGTTATAAAGATCATTATAGTATATTTCTTATTTCTTATTTTTATTTGCTTTTCTTGACATTTACACAATAAAGCAAGGTTTTATCATTTTGTTATGGAAATTTTTAAAATTTAATTTTAGGACGGTTTACCTTTAAAACTTTTTATATTAATATATCATGTATCTGTGATTTGTCAAGTAGTGTTTATGTTAACCATAAGGTTTGGCTTTTCTTGATAGACACATTCAAATGATTCTTTTTTTTTATTTTACCCAAATAATTTTGAGGTAATAACTCCAGTTTCACTTCTACTCCCTAAAAACTTTCAAACAGTGATCTTCATTAAATATTAGGTGAGTAAATGAAATAATCCTTCCTCAACATCATATAAATTATAATTTTCTTTAAGGAGGTTGTTCTTTTTTTTTTAATTCATTATCGGTGTTAAAGATACACAGAATTAAATGGATGTATCTGGCAATAACATAATATCAACTTTGTTTCTAATGACTAAGTTCAAAATTTTCTTTCATGTCAAAAATTGGATTTCTGAGTCTTATTATAATCTCTAGAAGTTAAAATAAGTGCTATCCTAAAGTGAATTCCATTTAAATAATATGAAGAACTACAAATGAAATGGCAATTTTTAATTCTCTTCTCCGTTGCTCCTGCTCCTTCCCCGCTTTCTTCTAAACAGCCATCTGAGTTCATTAAATTGTAAAATTGAAATTGGAGAAAGTATTTCGAAATCCACATATTGTTATTAATTGGCATTTATGATTATTTTCAGGCTAGTTATCTTTGTTCATAATGGAACTACATTAACATGATATTCTGAGTATAGAAGATAGAAAGTTCCTCTCACTGTCCTTTGTAAAAATGCTTTACAGTGTTACACTACGCCATAATCTAGCCATACATCACTCAAATGCTGAATGAATCTAAAATTATGCTCCTGGCTTAAATGTTGCACTTGACCCCACGCCTAGAGGAATATATGTAGCAAATGCTTTGTGTTAGAAAGAGAGAAATTACATTTATATGCTATTTTCTTTGCTGGGTTTTATTTTAGGGGGAAATTTATAACCATGTACTTTATCTACAGTGGAATATAAAGAAAAGATAACAGGAGTTAAACTGAGCATTGCATGCGAAAGGTATAGTTATCTTCAAGTAAGATCTGCTTGAATTATTTACGAGGTTAACCAATTTTAGTATTCTAAAAAAATAAATAATATTGAGGTATTTTGTTGCTTTCTAAAGACAGGAGTAATTAGATCAACATGGATTATCACATACTTTGTTAAAATTTTCAGTGCAGAGAAGCATATACTCATCCTTTGTACCCAAGGAGAAACCTCCCCCCCCAAAATGGAAATGTGGACATAATTATTACCATACAAATAACTACCTTTAATATTTAAATGCTTAAATTAAAATTACATGAAGTCCTCTCTATCTTGCTTTCTTTTTTAGTTTTAAGTTCTTAGTGTATTTTAGTATTTTGGAACTTGTATTTTTCTATTTAACATAGAATAATCATTAATGACAATAGAAATGTGTTTCTGAGAATCAGTACAGCTTCCTCAAACTCTGTGATTTTTGGAAAAAGCCTTTAAATTTTATCTGAAGTTTCTTTGACAAAGTTTTCTACCACGTAATACCGTGTTGAGATTGTATGGTGCTGACAAGTTAAAGGAAAGAAAAAAAACTGGGAATTTTTAAAATGTAAATTACATGTTCTTGTGGCATATAATTTTGGCTCAAAAAATCAGTTACAATTTTAAATAAAAGCATTTGCAAGATTGGTAAGCAGGAAGCCATTCAGGATACCTTATGTGCTTTGAACAAATAGTTGAGTAATGAATTTCCAGCAATAACAGGGAGCGCTGAACTTATAACAATTTTCTACCGTCTTCCCAGTCATAATTTTTGTTTCATAAATTGTATTGCTCAGCTTTAGATATCATGTCAAGAATATATCATTTCTCTTTCATAAATATTAAATGGTTTCATTATAGAATAAATTGCCAGTTTTCAGTCATTTTCCGAACTATTCTTGACCATAGCGGATAGTCACTGATGCCATAATGGGCAGCTGAAATCATAGGAGAATCTGAAATGGAGCGAATACCAAATTTAAGTAGACATTTCAATTCCTCTTGACATATTCACAAACTGTAAAGATCTCCCTCACCAAAGCCCCCAAGTGAATGTTCTTAATTATCACTAAACGTTTTTTTCAATTTATCTCAAAGCAAATTGATATACACACATCTGTTCAAAGGAAATGAGCCCAAACTTCTGCTCCTTATCTCACTGCTCTTTTGTGCAACTCATGCTTCCAGATAGTTGTGAAGGGCTTATTTATGTAATAATTGTATTGATTTGGGTTTACAAAATATTAGAGATGTAACAGTACATATTCTCAGTCCTAGTACCTCATGGCATTTGAACATTTTCCATTTCTTTGCATGACTTAGGTGCTTTTTAATATGAAAAAAATAATATCTGTGGGACATGATAACTACATGTTTTCTAACACTGGATACTTATTATTTGAATCCTGTATAGTGTAATCTGATATTGATTTATTTTTATCTCTGGAACTGTATTTTACTTTATAATTTAGCTTAAATTCATTTGAATTCACCAAGTAGATTCATGACATTGGCAGTGTATGCAAGGTAAGTTTGCAATTTATAATCTAAATAAGTAGGTTAATTGGGCTTTCATTTTACAATTATATTCTTTATTTTAATAGATATTGTCAAAGTATATAGATATTATATTATCATCTGCTAAATAATTATTTTCATCATGTGCAATTTATAGTGTTAACCCTTTACTTTGGAGAAGCCACTCTTTCAATTGAAAGTACATTTCACAAGTATGGATCTCTTTTTTTCTTAACTAGTTTTCAAAAAATATATGCCTCAGATGTAATTAAATTTCTAACAGTGTTTTGTCTCCTGATTAAGCACAATTAGTGACTTACACATTGCTATCTCCATGATTTATTGACCTGAATTGTCAGTTTGCTTATCTGTACCATCTTACCGACCCTCAGAAAATTCAAGGTCGTAAGCACAGAATAAGTAATAGATGTCCATGCTGAACGTCAAAAACATTTACAAAACATTTGATTCCGAAACTCTTTTGTAAGGCTTTATTTATTGTCCATATCAAAATGATCTAAGCTATAATACTGACATTACTGTCTTATGACCTAGATGTACTGTTCACAAATGATGTTTAATGGGTATACATCAGTTTATATTTTACAGAAATGTCTAATTAGACCATAAGATACATATCTAAGCAGCTTATTTTCTTCCAATTCCCTCATTTCCAACATGCTTTTGGCATTCTTGGTCAACCAGACTTATTTGATATTAACTCTACACAGTTAAGTAATATTATTTACAGAATTTGAGTAAAATTAATTCTCTCTCAGTCTCTTTCTCCCCTTCTCCCTTTTGCTCTCTCTCTCTCTCTCTCTCTCACTCACTCTCTCTGTATATCATGCACCCCATACACCCGTACATACTCAATATTGTAATGATGATGTAAGGTATTAGGGTAACAAATTGCACTCAAAAGCAGCATATTGTAGTTGATTTAAATATACCCCCAATAGCTGGAGAGCTGGGGTTCAAATCCTCACTCTATTCCCAACTAGGTGTGTAACCTTAGGCAGTTTACTTAACCTTATTGTGACTCAATTTCCTATCCTGAACAACTCTGATAGTGATAGTACCTGTTCTTGGGACATTGTGAGGATTGGATGCATTGTTTTATGTTATATGATTAGATGAGGGCCTGGATTAAATGTTCAATAAATTTCAGATTCCAGTAATACTAAAGAAAATTTGTAATGAAGGGATATGTGCTCTAATACCATGTAATATATAGGTAATTTGTTCTTGTGCTGATTGGCTAGGAAAAATCTGTTTTAAACTTTTGCTCCTCACCTAATAATTTACAGTACTACTTATCATTGACAAGAAGTGTAAATTATATGGCCCTATATAATTTCACCATATGAGAATTCTATTTCTTTTCCATGGCATATACTCTTTTAACCATCTACACTTCAGCTTCTTCCAGTATCTAAAGCCAATCCTGAGTAAGGTCACTAAGAACCTCTGTTACACTAATTCCAATTTATCCTTTTAACTTCTTATCGTAATCAAACTTTGTATAACATTTTTTGTCCACTTCCTCATTCTTAAAGTCCTCTCCTCTCGCAGAATCTCTCTTTCCTTTCTCTTGGATGCTTTTTCTCAGTTTCTTTTGCATTATCCTCTTACTATCAGCTGTATATTTTTACTTACATATGCTTTTCTCTCAGATCCTAACTTCTTTCCGTACTCTACCTTGCCCCCAGACAAGCTTACTATTACTTTTATTTAAACTAGCTACCATTGTTAGGTTGGTGAATTTTAAGCTCAGTCTCCTTTCTTGAACTCCAAACCCCAATTTGATACTGTTTATTTAAACATACCACAGATATGCCAAACAAACCATATAAAATTTAAATACATAATATACCAGGTGCATGTTTGCTCCTCCACTGTTCCCCATCTTAATATATACTACCGTTCCATACCCAATCCACTCAGCTATAATTATGTGAAACATTTTAAAATCATGCCTCTGTCTTATCAAAACCCAACATAAAATTAATCCTCTATTTAATATATCTCTAGCCTATCTCTTTCTATTTTTTGTCTTTTTTATTACATGAAGTGATTGTATAAGACTGCAGGAATTACCCTCTCAGGGTTTTAAATGGTCTCCCAGACTCTATAGTGCCCTCAAATGACGCATTCTTATGCTTTGCTGCCAGATTCATCTTTCTAAATCTGTTCGTATTACTCTTCTGTCTAAGTTGTTTGACCAGTTTTCCATTGACACAGAATCCACTCAAAATGACAGAGTATTTACATGGTACTTCCGAGTCTTTTCCTCCTCTAAGTCACAGCCCTTCTGGAGCTGTAATCTTGTGAAAGAAATTTTTATTTATTGCTCCCATGCATGCCTGCCATTAGATTCAGCAGACTGGAAGTTTTTTGTTTTGTTTTTCACTACATTTACTTTACATGTTACTCTTAGCTCAATGTGAATAGTTTACCCCTCTTGAAAACTCTCTCATGCAGAACTGTTTTTTACAGTCACACACAAGTGTTTTCATATTAAAATTCTGAATTTAGTGACCATTATGAGCTTTTAGCCCTTCAGAGAAATCCAGGTGGAGGACAAAAAGGTTTAGGACTAAGGATAAGTTTATCTAGATAATTAGAGTGATTCTTAGAAGTCTTTATATACATTGTTAGGGTTTCTAACACATGTTCGTCTTCAGGTCCTTGTCATTGTGTGAAATATGCATGCATTTCTTCGAAAGGATGGCACAGCACTGTTTGATAATGACAGCTTGAACTGAATGAGTAATTTTCAGAGGAAATACTTCTCATAAAGAAAGTATTGAAAATGTCTCCCATTTGTCATCAGCAGTTGCATTTTGCTGATTTATGTCACTATAGTCACATTTAATAAAGTGCAAGTATATTTGTCAAACATCGACTAATTGAAAGTTCACATTATACAGATTCAATTTCTTCTAAAGTTTCCTATTTACAAATTTCCTTAAAGTATTGAATAAACAAAGAAACAATATGAATGATCAAGAATGTGTCTTCACATTCAGTGTATTAAAGAAAGTTTATTATAGAATTATGTGTGTTTTCCTCTACAAATTGTGAGCTCTCATCTAATGTTTTTTTTCATACTATATTGGTATCTGTATCTCAGAGAAATATTATTTTTGATAAATATGTGTTTCCTCTGTAAAAGTGAAATACACATCTCAGTAGACAAAATCTCCAATGCGATAATAAATGATTTTGAATAATTTTACTTCTTCTGTGGAATAGAAATTTCAGCCTATTACAGAAAATGCTAACATCAATCCATTGTGAATTGATTCACTCAGAAAAAATGTGTTACTCAGGTCTGTTTTTATACCAACAAAATTACATAGGTCTATAATTATTCTACTATTATTGTGAAGAATTACTCAAATTTTATCTCATTTTGGCTATGTATGCATGGACTATCATGCAGAAACAAGATTCTTATATACACATGAGCATAATTAATGAATAAAAGAAAAGAAGGAAGGAAGGGAGGTAAGAAAGACATCTGTTATAGATATAATACATTTTAAATAAAGACTCTTACCCATTGTATCTTAGAAACAACTTTATCTAGATAAGCATATAGAATTTGAGTCACATTCACACAAAAATTGCCATGTCAGCATGCCCACATCTCCTTTTCTTAGCAAAATAACTTTTTGTTTGGGAAAACATCAGCTAATAAAATGGCCAATGTATTTCGAAAGCAAATTTTCAAGAAGTACTTAATGTCATATGATACTTGTGAGATGTTTATATTTCTAATATAAATAAATTTCTGTAAAAAAAGTATGTTATTATTTTACATTGTCATTTGTCTTTTTACCCGTAGGTTCTGTCACTTTCCTAGTAGTCTTGGTGTGTCCTTGCTTTTTACAAACTTTAGTAAAATTTGAATATCAATTAGATAAAATGCAAAATATTTGAAAATATAGAGAGAGTTGTATAAAACAACAGTTGAAGTCAAATTCTGAGAATAGTCACAGGGCTAAAGCAAGATACTAAAATTAAGTTACAACTTGTCTTTAGCTGCCAAAAAAGTGAAGATATTTTTGTTTGCTCATGATTTTAAGAACATCCCCTATCCTAGATTATAGTATTTTAGATGCCCAAGGTATGTATATTTGTAAGTTATTTTTTATGCCATCTTTTACTAAGGATAATATATTTCACAGGAGTTAGTAATGGAACCACGAATTCAAAGACAAGGAAAAATGGTATAAGCTTCTGTTGCCTTTAGGTCATCATCAGGTGAGTTACCATGCCAAGTTGATCTCAAAAATAAATACAACTGGCATGAAGAGATTTTCCAGTTTTTCTGAGCATCCTATTTATTCTTATTTAGAATTTTCTATAAATGTTTAAACCTTTTCTTTTATGAACCAGAAACTATTATGTTACCATCAACATAAGCATTTTTGGATCTCAATTATTGGTCTTATGTTTCTCAAGGACTTTCATTTATCTCACATACTGAATTTCCTCCCTGCATCTCATTGTTGATCTTGATGCATTATTTTCATGCATTAGGTCCTAAATGTAACATTATAATATATGAATGCTGTTATAAGGCCTGAAAACACTAGAGGGCAATTATTGTGCTTTAACTTGTTATTACTGGATTGATTTCAACAGTCTACTGGGTACAAACGAATTAAAATTTTTTAGTCATGATTTTTTGTTTTGACAACTGATGTTTCAGAGACTACTGCTGTATAGCAATTGCGCTACAGGTCGTAGTATATAAAATAAATAAACTGTACATTTCTTACAGTGTTGATCCCATTTTTAAGTTTTCACAATTAAAAATACAGTTATAAGATGATCTGGCAAATAGCCTAATTTAATAAGAAAATTCCTACCTACATACAAAACTTCAGTAACTGACATTTATATTGTTGTAAAATGGTTTTACTAGGGATGGTGAATTTGGGGGGAAATTAGATTGATAGACAAAAGAAATAGATTTACACCTAGATAGATAGATACGTGGATAGATAGATGGATAGATAGATGGATAGACAGACAGACAGATAGATAGATAGATAGATAGATAGATAGATAGATAGATAGATAGATAGATAGATAGATAGATAGATAGATAGATTGATAGATAGATAGATAGATAGATAGATAGATAGATAGATAGATAGATAGATAGATAGATAGAAAAGATAGATAGATTGATTGATATTAGGTTTATGTGAGATGACTGATGCTATAGAACAGTAAAATAGGAAGGAAGCTTGCAAGAGCAGAAAAGGAAAAACATGATCTAACAAGGAATATGCTGTTTGGATTTGAAAGCTCTGGGAATAGAAAGAGGCAAGGTAGAGAAAAACCTGGTGATAGATTATCTATTTTAAAATAAAAGTGCTAATTATAAAGATGAGTTCAATATTTATTTAAATTGTGTCACTCAGTCCATAAATATTACATTAAACAAACATTTAATGAGTACCAAGTATAGTCAGCTATAGGCTTCCTAAGACCTGGACATGCAGGACTTAGCAGAAACCACAAGGGCTTTGCTGACATGGAGACTATTGTATAGAGACAGAGATTAAAGCACACACACATACACACTTATAGTATGTTAGAAGGTACCAAGTGATGCTAAAAGAGGGGTTATTTATAGAGGTTTATCTGTATAAGCCTCTGTGAGGATTTGATATTTGAGCAAAAATATGAATGAAGAAAAATAGCAAGCGCATGGACTTCTGGCAGGTGTGCAAGGGCAAGACCCTGAAAAAAAAAACATTTTGCATTTGTAAGGACTTCCACAGGCAGCCACTAATATTTTAATTTTAATATTTTAATGGTAGTGAGAATGGAGGAGAGTATTCGAGAAGTCAGAGAGAGAGTGTGGCCAGATGATATAGTGCCTTATGAGCCACTGGAAGAACTTTGGCTTTTATTCTGATATGTAAAGATATTTGTGGTTTCGAGCATAGGAATGACATGATCTAAAGTATAATTTAAGTAGATTACTCTGGTTGATTTGTTGAGAATCAACTCTTATGGGATGAAGGCTGAAAGAGAGATATTATAGAGGAAGACATTGCATTAGACAAAGTGAAAGATAAAACTGATCTGGATTTGAGGGAAAGGGCATAGCTTGTGACATAGGGCCAAATTCTAGGTTTACTTTGAACTGAATTACAATTTTGCAAATAAGTTGGGTAAGTGTGTGTTTTCATAGCAACTCTATACCAATTTAATTCATCCTATAGCTTTCATCCTTTGAAAGTATTCATTTTGTGGGTTTTAATATATGTCGTTTATTTTTGTGTCCTGATCAAATGGAAAAAATAATGTTGTCTTCTGGAGAGATATTTTTGTGTCCTGATCAAATGGAAAAAATAATGTTGTCTTCTGGAGAGATAACTGTGAGAAACAATTCTTTGGGGTCCAAAGGGGTGGAAAATCCAGCATTTTGCTAAGGACGTTTTAATATTGATCTGTTCATACACAAACAAGTTAAGATATTCAATAGGCATTGCACATGTGTGTGTGTGTGTGTGTGCGTGCATGTGCCAAAAGTTCAAGAAAAAAATTAGGGATGGAGATAATGATATGGAAACTATCAGAACACAGATGATCTTTAAAGCCATGTCAATGGATTAGAAACATTCACAGAGCTCTGGACATAAACATGTGGCCTGTAAACATTTTTTTTAATGTTAACTATTCTGCTAGATACCGAGGATAGACTGTAAGGATAAATTGTGAACTCTAACCCATCTGGCATGAAAGAAAACCTAGCAAAGAAAATGAGGTAAATGGATTAGAGTGGGGAAAAATAAATCCATGACACTGGATTAGGGTTAAACATTATGTATACTATTTACTAATTATTTGGTGCCAGCTATGTTGACTAACATCATGCTTCAGTTTTGTTATTTGAAAATTGGACTAATATTAATATACATCCCACGGATTATATAAACCTTAATTAACTTAACTAAAATGAAATACAATATATTCGAGAGAGGTATTTATTTTTATTATATTATTCATGATAACAAAAAATAAATAAAGCTTGAATGTGTCAAATGTTTGTCATAGGAATTAAAAGCTTCCCACTTGCTGAGAAGGGCGAAGGCTTAAGTAAAGAGAATAAAGTTGAAATTAACCCTGATTTGATGGAAAGGAGAACATATTAAGCTTTTACTAGTTGCAAAGTACGGTCTTGGTATTCAGAGAAACATCATTTTGTGTTGCTTTATACTTTCTCCAGAACTTTTGCATTTAGTTTCTGTTTGCTGTTTTCATCCAAAATTCAAAAGGGAGACTACTTAATCTGAATGGCTGATATGGATTAATATTTCAGTAAGAGATTAACATTAGGTTTTCCTTTTATATAGGTACATTTTAACTGTGGAATCTTGAAACCAGTGCTTTAATTTCATTGCCAAAAGAGAAAATTGTCTTAAATGATGAAAATGATTCATGACTCAATTGTGCAGATGCTGAGTAAGTGGAAAACAGCGTTTATTATAATCTGATATAATATTATTGAATATCTCAATTCATATAAGCAGACATGAACCAACTTTATCTATTTATAATAGGTGCCTGGGAAATTGGTTCAAATGAAGTTAGAAAAAGAGGTAGAATTCCTCTATCTAAACAGATATTGTATATTAAATGCTTACTTTGCTAAACACTTTATCTACATTATAAAATCTATTCACACAGCAAAGTTGGGATGTAACTATTGTAATATACACTTATAAAAATATAGTTGAGTGTTAAGTTGCTAAAAGACACATAAAATTGCAGATCCTTGGCTCAAACTCAAATTACTCAAATTCAAAATTCCAGATTGTGAATTATTACATTGTATTTCTTTGCAATCTAGAAATATAAAGAAAGAACATTAAATATTTAATTATTTTCTAATAACATGCTTTCATCAATTTTTATTTATTTTTACAACATAAAAATACCCCAAACTTCTATAAGCTACATCAGTCTGAAGTTAGGACAATGTTATAGTAGCATTAAAGAAATTTTTCGCTCTTATTGTTATTACCTTTAATAAAGCTAGACACTTACATTTCAGATGTTTCCACAATGACCTAGGCCACTATGTTTTTAAGAATTCAGTTTTATCTTGGGTGATTTTAGCTACGAAAATATACTTTCATCCTCCCTGAGGTAGGTGTCACTAAACTTGGTTTTCATGCTGATGTTTTCTGTCACAATTTTGCATGGTACTAGTTGAATTATTGGCCTAATTCTTCACATCTTCCAGAATCCACACCCTTAACATGGCCAGTGTGGCTTACTTTAGCAAACAGCATGTAGACAGTGAGCCAATTCCAAGTCTAGGCCTTGGAATTGTATATTCCTGAATTTCTTTTTATACCTCTGTTAATGCTGTGAAACTAACATGTCTCAGCTAGTGTGCTCATCCAAGAGATACATATGCAGTAGAAATACACCAGCCAAAACCATAGATCTGCAGTGAAAACTGAGCTGGTACGATCGCACAGCCTGAAGCCGATTTGCCCAGTCAAGCCCTACGCAGCATGCACACACATAAGCAGTAATAAATGCTTACTGTGGCTCGCAATTCAGCCTGTGTTAGGAAGTATTATTTTAAAAATAGCTAACTGTTATGTAGCTGCTCTTTAGCTCTATACCTCTTTTCTTAAATTTGAGAGTAAAAAAAGGCTTTTTCCCAATTTGATTTGTATTCTTCTTGGTGTTGAGTAAAATAAAATGACTGCCTGCATTGTGCATTGCCTTGAATGAACCCTTTCAGAGAAAGGATTTTTCCAGAACACCAAAGCAGTTGACCACAGGGACATTTTGGAAATTTGAACATACCCTGCAGAGTTGCCATTAAGCAGCAGGGCAACACCTGATGATAAGCCAGTTTTGATCCAAGACAGTTGTCAGAATGGATAAATATACCACACTAATCAAGGTATCTTTGCTCCTAACTTTGTAAGACCCTACTATATAATAAAGGACTTTAATGTCAGCTAGTCACTTCTTGAACTGTTTTTTATAAGCAACTGTGACCAGATGGTTACTGAGAAGCTCACTCCAGATCCCCAGTTTGAAACCTGCCTGCTCAAGCAGTTTCTCTTTTAATTAATTTGAAGTTTGATTACAATCATGACTCTGTTTCTATGATATTAGTAATCTCATAGTTTCAAGTTTTGCGTTTTTTTTTTTTTTTTTGGCTTGGAGACTTTAGTGGTAGATTTTTCTTTATTATTTTTAAATAGTTCTTGTAACTATTTAATAATTTTTTTGCATATAGGGTAGGGAAAAGTCTGAGTGATAAACAGCAAATGATATGCAAAATTCCACTTTTTTCCTGGTCCTCAGACTTTGTTGTCCAATGCAAATTTATTATATTTAACTTTTATTCTCCAAGTAAATTCTTTCATACCCCAGTTTTGATGGCTTAGCCTTTTGTCTCCAGAAACTTAAGATTTTAAATTCTTCATGAAGGGGTAAGGAAATACAGTCTTTCCAAGAAAGTTTCTCATAGCCTTTGCCTGGGGTGCCCTTCCAATTCTCAATCATAATTAAAGAAATATGAATACATAATGTATTTCCATCCTAGGTCTTGATTGGCATCACTGCTTCATAAGATTTCTAATCAGCCTAACCACTTGCTTTCCAAAAGGAAACAATTAAATCATAAATATGTAAAATTATATAGAATGATATCATTATGTTGGTCCAAAGGTAAAAATAGTAAAGCAATTATCAATGGGTTGGCCTAGCATAGATGACTCTGAAAAACTCTTTTAAAAAGGAAGAAAACATAATTTAACTTAATTATTTCACATCAAAACAGAGTTTAATCCAACTATTCCATATCAAAAGAAAATAAAGTATGGATTTCATATAAATATTAATATTATAGGAAAAAGCAGGGTTAGCACAAATTGACCGGTACAAACCATATTTATCAGAATATGTGTGTAGGAGGATTGATAAACCTGGGAAAGAAGTAACATATTGTAGTTTATTACAGAGATTGCATAATTTTTTGTATGTTTAATTTAACGATTTATTAATACTACATGATTATTAAAGTCAATGAGAAATTAGAAACAAGGCATAATTACATGAAGTCTAAGAGTATTGTTTACGGATGAGGAAAGGTATAAACCATACTACAAAAAGCCATATATATCCTATATGTTTGTGTGTGTGTTACTCAATTACTGTGGAATTTTTTAGTTAGTAGATTTTTTAATGTAACATTTTGAGAATGTTGGAAGAAAACAAACAGCTAGATGTGAGAAGTAAATTCTTTCTCATCAGTAATTACCTGAAATGTAAATGGATTAAATTCACCTATTACAAGGCAGGGATTGGAAGACTGGATCAAAAACCATGATCTAGCTATATGCTGCCTACAAGAAACTCACTTAAGATGCAAGGACACAAATAGGCTGAAATCAAAAGATACAAAAAAGTTAAAAAAAAAAGCCATATATAAGTCTACTACCTTTCTCACATTCATGGTGTATGGAAAAAAAATTATGGCACATACTCTCAAACCCTAAATATGTTAGTAACAAAGAAAGTAACATTTCTATCAAACAGATACTTTTTCTGATAAATCACATTATAAAAACAAAAGCAGGAACTCACTCCCTCAGAATGTATTTTTTAAGGTTCCTTTCATAGACTTACTCATAATTATAGTAAGTATTATGTGCTGAGTCTGTATCAGGAGCCTTATATAGTCCATGTTTTATTCATATCATTTTTCATTGAATTTTCATGCAACCCTATGACCTAAATTCTACTATAATCCCTGTTTTAAAACATTGGTTATGGTGTATATGATAATAAAATTAACTTTAAAAATTCGGGCTGAGACCATTTAAGTAACTTGCTTAGAATAACACAGCCAACAGAGTACATAACAGTGATTTCAACCTAATCTTACAGTCTTCAAATGCCACACTCTTAATCATTAGACAATGTGCTCAAGATGAAAAAATATCTGAAATTGTTTTCAAATAGTTTGGTAGATGAATATGGAGTGAATGTAACAGATAAATGTAAATATGATTTAAAATATCCTGGAGAAAACAAAGTGATACAAATTATTATTAAGTGGATGCTTTTTTATTTTTTTCTTTGACAATACACTATTCCATGGTCAAACAGTTTGCAACTGCATGTATCAAATATTCATTATTTTAATTTTTAAATGTTTATATAGTATGTGTTGAAAATACATCTGTTAAACATGTACTTTAGAAATACAGAACTATTCTGAGCTATGAAAACCCAACTCATGGCAATTTGCTAGATAATCTAGGACAGAAGTCCACAAACCACAGCCTCATGGGCCACATCTGTTTGTGTCATCTGTTTTTATAAATAGAACTTTATTAGAACCCAACCACATTCATTCATTAACATTTTGTCTATGTCTGCTTTTAAGCTCTAATGGCAAAGTTGAGCAGTCAAAACAGAGACTATATGATTCACAAAACCTAAAATGTTTACTACCTGGTCCTTTACAGAAAAAGTTTGCCAACACGTGCTCCAGGAAAGTAGAGTCTCATTCATAAATTCTGAAGTTAATTTATCATCAGATGCCTTATCTTGGTGACAACCACCAAATTACCCTCAAAGATTATGATTATGCCATAGAAAATGAAGGAAAATTTTGATATGAAAAGCTGTTTCTTACCTCTATGGTTTTCAGGGATATACCATACTCTACCAATTCTCACTTTTTTTTTTATTCCATATGTTCTACTCATCTGTTGACAAGGTAGATAAAAGGAGCATCAGACACAAGGTTTTCACAATCACACAGTCACATTGTGAAAGCTATATCATTATACAATCATCATCAAGAAACATGGCTACTGGAACACAG
>PVIY010008073.1:0-78746 GCA_004026745.1 Myrmecophaga tridactyla
CTCAGTTGAAAGTTAGCTGCCTTTCCTCTGAAGAACTATGAAATAAATCCCCTTTTATTAAAAGCCAATCTGTCTCTGATGTGTTGCATCCCAGCAGCTAGCAAACTAGAACACCTTGTTTGTTTAAATATTGTGAAGACTATTCATTATGGAATATGAGTTTTCATGCTGACAGAATTGAGAGGAAATTAGGAGGTTTTATACTTGGAATGAAGTAGGTACCTTCAGTGAGACATTATGAGATTTCATTTAAACTTAATCTTTCAATTAAAGTTAAAGGTTTCAATTAAATCAGCTTGATTTCTGTCTTCTCTACATTATTTTGGAACCATATCAGGGAAGAGAGAATTTTAGTACTAATACCTGTAACCAAACTATCAAATACTTCTATTGAAGGTGGCACGTTTTAGAGAAAAGGCCAGTGGCACAAGACTAGGAGAGTTATGTTTCAGTTCAGATTAGCCAAAACTAGCTATATGACATTTAGAATAATTTTCTAGATTCAAATGTGATCGTTATTTTTCCCTATTTTTTTTTAACTCTCTCACTATGGCTAGAAAGGAAAACAATGGAAAAGACCATACAAAATATTAGCTGGTCCACAACTTAATTAAAACTGATAAATGCTCAATGTAAATGCATTTTGAATTAGGATTTTCACTGTGTGGGGGGCCTGTATAGTTGTGCTATAGGGAACAGGGAACTGTAATATATATATATATTATATATATATAATACCTGACAATATACCTGTCAAATATACCTGACAAAATACCTGACCAATACTCCTAAAAAAATATATATATATATATATATATATATATATATATATATATATATATATATATATAAAACAGCACCAATCACTGAGAAATTCATCTGGGAAGTCTTAGAAGTGACCACTTCTCCAGATACCTTCTGCCTTCTTGTGGAGATGTGCCAAATCAACATCCAGATATTTCCTCTGTTGCCACTTAGATACTCTCTCTCTGACTCACACCACCACCAGTTTTTGTAGTTAGGCAATTAGTGTAACAGCAAGGACTTCAGAGACAGGAAGACCTAGGTTCACAGCCTGATTGCTCATTTATAATGGCATGGCCTTGGCCAATTGTTTAAACTTCCGGAACATAAGATTCCCTGTTATATAAACAGAATAATATCACCTATTTCACAGAGTCGTTCTGAGTATTAGAATCGATATGTCAGCAAAGTATTTAGAGAAGTACTGGCACATAATATCCATTATTATTCTTGTATGTGAATTTCCTCTTTCTGGGCTCACTGCTGAACAAATGTGGCTGAAATAGCTTCTGCTCCATCCAGTCTGACTCAGTGATATTATCCTATTGGTATTTTGAAGTATTTTAACGTAAATTTGTTCTCCCATGTTGTAATACAGAAGTTAAAATATTAGGAATATGGTTAGTTGCAAAGTTATAAGTAGTCATTATTGGCAAGCAAGTAGAACAGAGAAATAAGAGCTTGACAACTTCATTGACTTTTCTCTTGGTTGTTCTAGAAGTAATTATTTTTTTCTAATTCTTCTTTTTAGTCCTTAATATTACCATGGTTCTCTCCCTCCTGCCCGGTCCCCACCCAATAAGCACCTGCATACACTCACATAGTGAACCAACACACACAAAGCTGAGTACATAATATAAAACATGTTAATAGCCAGGGTAAACAAATAAGAGCCTAAGTAAACCTACGTTCTAGTCAAGCTCACTGATTGTAAGCAATAGAAACCTGCTTGAAGTACAGCCAGTAAACAGTGGAAGGGGGAACATATTTTAGTGTCAGAAAGTAAAGTGCTAAATACACCCAAAATAATGGGGGCATGTTAAAGGAACAGAGGAACCAGCTGAAGAATTGCCAAAAGCCAAAGCTAGAACAATTCAGACAACTACAGAACATAGGTTTAGTTTATATCATAAAGTATAAAACAGATATTCATAACTCTTTACTTGAGAATGGAGAGATTAAGTAAATTAAAAATTGAGAAAATATAAATATCCTGTGCAGAGGAATTCCAAATAATTTATGTAGAACATAACAATCCATTCCTTAGGTGTCTGTTGCATATGGTGTTTTCCTTCCAAAGACTATAGTAGGAAAAGAAGAAAAGAATGACTGTGCACTGAAGAAACCTGACAAACTCTATCTCTGCCAGTTATCAAGGTTGACATCATCAGTGATAAGTCATGTTGATGGCACCTAGCCTTGGGATGATGTGATGAAAATGACATTTTACTTCTGTGATCTTCCTTCCCAAAACACATCAACCCAGTATAATCATGAGAAAACCAGAGAAATCCAATTTGAGGGCCATCCTACAAAATACCTGACCAATACTCCTAAAAAACCACCAAGGTCATCAAAACCAAAGTCTGAGCAACTCTCACAGCCAAGAGGAGCCTAAGGAGACCTCACAAGAAAGTATAATGCAGTATCCTGGGTGGGATCCTGGAACAGAAAAAGGACAATAGTTAAAACCAAGAAGGTCTGAATAAAGTATGGACTTCAGTTAATAATAATATGCCCATATTGATTTGTTAATTGTAGCAAATGCATCATGCTAATGTAAAATGTTAATAATAGGGAAAACTGGGTGCAGGGTTTATGGGAATGCTCTACTATCTTTGCAGTTTTCTTGTGACTCTAAAGTTGTTCTAAAAAAATAAACTTTATTTTTTAAAACATAGAGGGTTTGATGACTGGCTGGTGACTGAATGTGAAAGGGAATTTCAAGAGTCAAAGACAAGCCTCGTGGGCAAACCTCAGGATAACTAAATATAGGCCTAGAGAATAAAAAGGTGCAAGGCCATCCTTGGGTCTTTCAGCCAAGGTTCAGCCAAGGTTCTCCAGAGAAACAAAACCAACAGCATACATGTGTATATGCATTTATTAAGAGGTTTATTTTAAGGATTTGGCTTATGTGATTGTAGGGGCTGCATATCCAAAATCTGCAAAGTAGTTTGGGCAGGCTGGAAAATCAGACAAAAGTTGGTATTTTTATCTTGAGGCATAATTTCTTCTTCTTCACAAACTTTTAACTGGCTGGAAAAGGCCCATCCACAAAAGTAAAGTTGTCTTTACTTAAAGACAACTGACTGTAGAGGCTAATCCCATCTACAAAATACCAGCACGGCATCATCCAGGTAAATGTTTGACCAAACCGATACTGGAGCCTAACCAGGTTGACATATAAAATTAACCATCACAAGTGGTTAGTTTGTCTCATTCTGGATATTGACTCCACTTTAGCAACATGCTTTATCTGCTAACCAAACATGCACATGGTCCACCATTGCTACCATCCCTCAATTCTTAGTTAACTCCATGAGCCTTAGCCACCACCTTGGCTTCCCTAATTCCAATTCCTTTCTTCAGATTAGATATGCAATCTGATTAGCTAACAGCCAACCAATTATTTGACTGACTTTGAAACTGTCACACTGAGAGGTGGAAGTGAAGGAACATGTGGGAGCTTGTAGGATCTCAAAAACTGAGTTTTTTAAATACAGCTGGTGATACTGGAGGGAGAATAAAGGAAGAGTTTTAGTACATGCCACCAAGTATAATATCAGCGCATATAAAGAAACAACACAAATTCTTTCCAATATATATCGATACAATACAGCTATGTAACAACCACATAATCTTGGTATCCTCAAACAATAAACAGTATTTAACTCATAAATCTACAGGGTTGGACAGATTTAGGATGACCCCAGTGAAATTGGTCTTGCAGCTGTAACTCATTATATGATGCCCGTGTTGTGGTTTGCTGGCTGTCAGCTGGGGCAATGGCACACCTGGGCCACATCTCCTTCCAGTGGGGTAGTTTGTACATGTGTTCTTGTTGAAGATGGGAACAAAACAGGAGATGAAACGGTAAGGATTTTTTGAGTCCCTGCTGATGCCACAACTGTGAACATCCTGCTGACCAAATCAAGTCACATGATTCAACTTAGAATCAAGGGATGACAAATCCGTTCCACTTCAAAATGGAAAGAACTCTACAGTCACATTGTAGAGGTCGTGAATATGGGAATGTGTACAAAACTCAGACCATTGGTAGAATTAACTTAACGCATACATGAAATTGTTCAGTAATCAGATGGTGAGATTAATTTGAGGAGCCCACCCAAAGGAAGTAATTTTTAATAAATGTTTAAGGCAAATTATAGGAGAACTTCTATGTAAGCATGCTTTCATCATTCGGCCTGATTTAAAAGTGTTTCTACTTTTGCTATTATGGATAAAGGGATCACAAGGAGGCAGGATGTAGCAGCCTCTATGTCCTGGAGTGAAATTATGATTCAGTTATTAAGTGTACTGCTCAGTAACCCACAAGAGGTAACGCTGCTTCTTTCCATTTGGCCTTATCTATTGTGACAAGGCTCCAGGGAGCTGGTGCGCATGAAATTCATTTCATGTCTCATTCACAGAATGCCTGAGCTTTAAAAATACCTTCATGATATCTCAGGTTTGAGTTACCTAGTGTGTGATCTCACAGACTTCGAGTCTTCAAAAGAAAGAGCGTTAACTTCTTCTCAGAAGCTTAGGGTTCTTTGTTATGGGAAACGCAGGAGGCATTATTGCAGGAGAAACATACCAGAGCACATGGGTCACTTTTGATAAAATGCCACATATTTTAGGAGCAATAGAAATATATATTTTTTGTGCAAATTCAAAGTTGAACAGATGGCACAGGTTTAAAACAATAGATTCGATGATACATTTACAAACAGAAATCACTCGTTTCTCAGAGTGCTTGCTTCATATGCAACTAGGCAAGTAAATGTGCAAATAAGAACAATAACATCTTCTGAATCTCACAGGACAAATTAAATTACGTCTTTTTTCTGTTAAAAAGAAGAGATAAGAATACTTAAGAAACATGAACAAATGCATAATTTCCTCTTGTTATTTCTACGATACACTTCCAATATTGTATTTTATCACATTTACTTATTTCTACATTTACCACTAGTTAGAATAATTCAATCTGAACTTTCTTTTCTTGTTTCATCTCCAGCAACCCATTGAGGACAGGGCTGACGTAGCTAATGCTTGGTACTGTCTGCAGACCTTTTACAGGCATCATAGTTCAATTTGGGGGCTCCATCTGACAGAGGCTGGACCATGTATCTGAATCTATCCTAATATATTCCTCTTGGTGACTCTATTATGTATTAGAATGAGCAAAAAAATGTAGAATTTGCCCTCCGTGACCCATCCAACCTCTCTCCGCTTTCTGCATGTCCAGTTTAGTCCAGAGAACTCCTACTAACCACTCAGACTTCAGCTCACTTACCACCTCCTCCAGAAGGCTGCCCTGAGCATTCCCATTCTGATACTTTGACATTCTCATAAAACCCCAAATATATGTCAATGAAAGTGTTGTTTGTACAGTGTCATCAGTATTTATTTGTCTCTATTTCCCACTCACCAGCTTATAAGAGAGACATAAGTAAACCAAGAAATGTTGTCTGCAAATGGCAACTACATCTTATGAGATTTATGCTATACACAGTGCTTCAAATATGGTACCTATAATGTTGGTGGATGTGTGCATGCCTGTGAGAGTGGGTAAGTAAATGAATGAGTGAGTGTGAGTGAATGAATGGCTTAGGAAGTGCGCGAACTTGAGAAGAAAAGGCCACGTTTACATGTTTCTTTTGGTTCATGTTCCCCACCCAGAAAATTACCAAAGGTTGGTGACATTTTTTCAGGTATTTTTGCATCAAAATAGCCCAACTGAAAATATCAGACACTTTATATAAAGTATCTCTAAAATTCTTGAGCTGGAATGAGGAAGCAGGAGCAGCAGTGAGGTGCCGATAGAAGAGGTTGCATTTTTGGCTCCATTGAGAGCACTGAGGATAGTTTATTCAGGCCCCTTAACGTCACGCCAAGAGCAGTGGAGCTTGGAAGCAGGGGACCATGGCTTATCTATATCAGGTTAATTAACATATCTGAACCTCTGCTCTTATCCTGGTAAACTAAGGATAACAATTACTACCTCCCTAGAACACTCCAAGGGGTTGCTGTGACAAGCCAGACATCATTGTGGCCCTGTGAAACTGGGACACACCCGGGCAATTTTGGCAGGATCCCCCAGGCTATTTGAAACCACAGAATGAAGTTGGTACATCTTCCCGCATCATTTTGTTCGAGAAAATGGGGGACATATTAATCTTGTATTGAAATAAACATGTATATTATATATATGGAATGCAAAATGCTCATGAATATTTATGATAAAACCAGGACTTCAAAGACATTTCAGGCTTGAATCAGGGAGCACTGTATACCCTGAACAGCCCAAGGGTTCATATTTACTGTTTTCTGCTGTTAAGTTAGAAAAGCTGGCGAAACTCTGATTATGGTAAATGCTTTCAAACATTTTCAAACATATGTAGCTATGTAAGATGGTCACAGGTTTCAAGTTATTTATTTGCAATTTTGGTTGAAATGAGTCATGGGGCTGGGTATTGCTTATAGAACTCAACCAAGTGCGGGCTATGTTGTCTTATTTTATAGCCCATGTATAGAATTCTTGAAATGTATTTCCATAATTATATCCCCAAGCACCTAATTAATTTATTTTTTGCCAGTCACAAGTGCAAAGTGTATCTTTGTTTGGCAGATTCCTGTAAGCAAACAATAGGAACAAGAGGGAGTGTTTGGGTTATCTGTTCGGGCAGATTCTTCTAACTCATACAATAATGGTGGCAACTCACCACTCACAGAAAAAGTAAATTGCAACTCAGCTAGGGTGGAAGAATTTTCAAACACAGTGTGCCCAAGATGCTATTCTATGTTTGCTGTTAGAATTTGAGAAGCAACTCCATGCTGATGTTCTGTGGGAACAAGAAACTGCCACCACATTGTTTAATTTCATGTAACCAAGAAACTCCTGTAATGCAGATCTCATTAAATGACTGCTAAAAGAGACAGTTAGGTTTTTGCCTACTCACATACCTGAATGTCCTCTATACACACATGAGACCATTCACTGATTGTCAAAATTAAGAAGGTACGATGTTAAAAGCCATCAGGCTCAGATCAAGTATAAAGAGAAATTGTGAAGAGAGAAAGCAAGATCTTTTAAGGTACAATTGAAATTTGACTGCTGAAATTACCTGACAAGAGGTATTGTTTTAAGCAGATGAAAATTATGTTTGTATTTCCCCAGGTTCTATCTGCATCTGCCTCTAATTATGCATATAATTATCATCTGTTTCATGTTCCTTGTGAGGGAAGTTTTTGGTTCTTTTGAGACTGTTTAATTTTGTATTTTGTGTTTTAAGGCTGCTCAACATTATAAAAACAATACAGACAAAGTAGGAGAACCTCAGGGTGTCAGAATCTGAAAAAGTTTTTAAAATCATAGCTGTGGTTCACTCTGAGTCTTTAAAGCAAAAAAAGGAGACCCTGGAACTGAAACTTTCATTTTTATAAATTTATTTCAGAGATCTAACTACTCTTTTCCTTTTGCAGACACCCCACCTTCTGACTTCCTTGAAGGCACTGATTCAGTTGCAGATTATTACAGGCAAGCCTTCCTTTTTTGTTCAAGACCCAAAGGACAAAAGATTTTTTTTTTTCTAACAATTTATTTCACAGGCTCTTCCTGATTCAGTGATAAAGGAATACTGATACTTATCAAGTACTTTGGGCCTGATGATAAATGCTGTGGGTGGGTATTATTTCCATTTAAGTGGGTAAAACCCTGGAGAATTGATTGATAGCTGGAGGACCAAGTTACATGAATGAGCCTCCTCTGCAGCTTCAGTGTTCTGCCTGATGAGATGGCTTGATCAAGCTGTCAAGAGACAACTGCATACCAAAGGCAAGGTGGCCTTTGAAGGATAGTTAACCCTTGTTGTGACTTTCAGATGAATAATTTCATGCTAGAGCTCAAAAATACTAAAATTACATCATGTGCTCCAATCTCCCTCTTCTCTCAGAGAAGATTGCCACCAATATCCTAGAGGAAGAGAAAGAGAATATTACAGAAGAGCAAGTGGCCACTTCAACCTGAGCTAGATGTGTCTAAAGAAGTTTCTTTGTTGGAAGAATGAGAAATACCTAGAGAGTAAAACTATTTAAGGAATTCATTTTGGATAGTATACCAAAAATGTTAATTCAAGAGGACTAGTAATGCCAAAATCATCTACAGATTTTGGATTGTCCATACGTTAATGATTTTCAAAGAGATGCATACACTGTAAATTGAGCCAAAGCTGTGTCTAGATTAACACTAGAGGTCTAATTCTTTAGGGAATAAATACAGGAAAAAAATCATACTCAATCAAGGCCCAGGATAGTTTGGATTTATATTACTTATATTCCACAAAAGATGTTTTTAAAGGTTTTGGATTGATCTGCTTTACATGACAAAAGATGCCTTCAAAATAATCAAGAGCTGTAAGCATAATTCATACATAAGTGGCTTTGAAATGACAATAACATTGAACTCAGCATGCTATCTCTCTAGGATAGTCACATTCATTTCCTCCCAGGCATATATCCACTCATTTGAGGTACTTTTAAGAGGACACAAATTCAGATATTTCTTCAGGTACGCAAATGATACTTCCATAGCCATAGAAGTTATAATGGTGGGGATTTGTGTTATTTAAAAGAGACACTTCATTTTAACAGGAAAACAATTCATGAGGCTGAAAGAGAAGGGAGAGAAAGGCTCCTAAAGCATGGCATTTCCCCTTTTCTCCTATTGATTGAGCCAAGGATGGTCTTGGGGACTCCATATACAGTTTCCTAAAGCTCTGATTTTCAGTCCTCCCAGGGATGCTGCTCTCCATCACACTTTCCTGCCCATTTGGGTTCTAGAGTGGTCCTCAGTGTCTGAGAAATAAATTTGCTCTTGTGTAGTCTACGGACTATTCAAAGTCATGGATAAAACTGCTGTTCCCCAGAAATGGCACAGGTCCTCCTGTTCTGTTCTTGTTTTCTTCCTCTTTACTTCAGCAGCACCTAGAGTCATCTTTTTTCCACTTACTCCCCACAGCCCTGATCCATTTCTCAAGTGTCTACCTCCAAAATATATCCTAAATACTTTGCTCCTTTGTTTCCACAGCTACCATTTTTATCTTTTTCTTTTTTAAGCAGTTTTATTGAGATATATTCTCATGCTGTACAGTCCATCCAGTGTGTTCAATCAGTGACTTTTAGAATAATCACCACAATTGATTTTAGAACATTTTCTTTACTCCAGAAAGAAACCCCCCATGCCCCTTAATATTCACCTCTCAATCCTTCTATCCTTCCCCAGCCCTAGGTAATGACAAATCAAATTGTATCTATAGATTTATATATATTTAAATTTTATACAAACAGAGTCATACAACATGTTGTACTTTCTGTCTGGTTTCTTTCACTTAGCATAATGCTCTTTTAATTATAGTTTTTTTGTAAATTAGAGAAGTTGTTGCTTAACATAAAAGTCATATAAAAATAAAATATTCCTGTATACACCCCTATTGTTTTTCAATGCAACATATATGGAGATATATTTTTACATATCATATAATTTTATGGAGATATATATTTACATACCATGTAATTATCCAAAGTGTACAATAAATGGTTCGCAATATCATATAGCTGTGCCCTCATCATCACAATTGATTTTCATTACTCCCAAAAAGATAAAAATAAAAATACTAAAAATAAGACTAAAAATAAAAGTAAATAAGAACACTCAAAACATCCCATACCCTCCTATTATTTATTTATTTATTGTCTTTATTATCATATTCATCTGTCTATACACTGGATAAAGAGAGCGTCAGTCACAAGGTTTTAACAATCATGCAGTCACACCATGAAAGCTATATAGTTATACAATTGTCTTTAAGAAATAAGCTTATCGGATTACAGTTCAACAGTTTCAACTATTTACCAATACACCAAAAACTGAAATTGGATATCTATATACTGCATAAGAATAACCTCCAGAATGACCTCTCAAGTCTATTTGAAATCTCTCAGCTAATGAATCGTTGTTTTATTTCTCTTCCTCCTTTTGGTCAAGAAGTTTTTCCCAGTCCCATGATGACAAAGCCAGGTACATCCCTAGGAGTCATGTCCACATTGCGAAGGAGATCTGTGGGAGTTGTGTCCCAACATGAAAGGGAGGGCAATGAGTTCACCTGTGGAGTTGGCTTTGAGAGAGAAGTCACTTATGAGCAGCAAAAGAGGTTCTCCAGGGGTAAGTCCTAGGCATAATCATAAGTAGGCCTAGCTTCTCCTTGCAGGAATAAATTTCATAAGGGGAAGCCTCCAAGACTGAGGGCCTGGCCCATCAAATTGACCAGTCTTCAATGCTTGCAAGAATATCAGATCTTCCCTCAGAATATTTCCACACTTTTCCCCAGTCCCTTAAGGGTACACTGCATATTACTTTTCTATCTTCTGCCCAGATTACTCTAGATGTCCTGATACATCCACTAACTCATATAAACCAACAAGATCTCACTCCCTACTCAAGGTTTTATGTAATTATGGTATTTAAATAAGGTGACCATACAAGTTAAAGATAGTGGCTCAGCTACCATTTTAAGCGATTCCATTATCTCTTTACTGAATTCTTGCAACAGTTTTTCAACTGTTTTTTCCACTTCTTTTCTTATTCCCTTCCAACCCTGCTAAGCTTTTGTATTCACAGGTGAGAACATTATATTATTAAAACAAAAATTGGATCGTATCATTAAAAAAAGCTTTCATTGGATTTTCCAATGGCCTTAGTTTATAATCCAAACTGTTTGCTTTAGCCCTAAATCCGTGCATGACTTGACCTTTGTTTTTCCCTCCAACCTCATCCTGTACCAATCTCCCTCTAGTTCATTTTGGTTCTATCCATCTTGAAGTTTTTTTTCATGCTTTTCCTCCACCTAGAATGTTCTAATCTGCCTGTTTTCCTGAGTCTCAGAGTAAACATCACTTCTTTAGGGAACATTCCTAGAGTGGCCTCCATTCCTCTCCCTCTTTGTCTCTTTGTTTCCTTCACAGCATTTATTAGCCCTGAAAATTTCTGCCTGCTTTTTAACTTGTTTTTTTTTCTCCTGTCTTCCTTAGAAACAATTAGCCTCATAAATACTAGCATCTAACTATCTTATTCATAACTATACTCCTAGTACCTAGAAAATTACCTACAGCATAGAAAAATAGCAGATACTCAATGAATATTTTTTGAATGAATGAATGTCTCCCAGGCACTTATCAAACTTTCCTTGGTCAGGAATTTCTAGTAAGATTGCAACTAGGGTTATTTAAAAACCCCATTACCTTTATTTTTTAGAGAGATTTATGGATATGTCAGCCAATATCAAATTCTCCACTCAACTTCTCCAACCAAGTTCAGATTAAGTTCATTAATGAGTATTAGTTATTAGTGCATATAATTGTCACGAGTAAATGGAGGAGAGGTGTGTGTCCAGAGAAATCAATTTTTACAAAACTACTATTTAAGCTTGCTTTCCATGTTATGGCACCATCATACCATAAACAAAAACATCAAAAGTTCTATAAATAAAATGGAAGTTCCATGTTGATTGTAACAACCAGAGTGACTGTAGAGTTGCTATCTTTACTAGCGACCCAAGAGTGAGGTAGTCTTACACTTTCCCAGCCTTCGATGTCATTCAGACTAGGTAAGCCCTGAGGTCACATCTATTCCTGAACAGATTCTGCCAGGGGTAATGATCAGTAGTGGAGCCTGGGCAATGCAGCCTTCAAAATGCTTTGGAAGGCCAAGACAGCTGGCTGAAGCAATTTGGCCTCCAACAGAAAAATTACCAAGTGCCCTAGACACTCACTGAATCACCTTTCCTTTCCCAAAATAAATTATGTGCTGATCAGCATTTCTTTTGGGATAATCATGAAATTGGATCCATGATCATGTCATCAAATATCCATCTCAAGAGAATCCAAATTACGCAATCTGCACAACTCTGGAAGGCCCAGTCACGTACACTCATGGCATAACTTTTGGGTGCGCTTCAGCTACTGCTTGTCCTAGAGAACCGAACATAAAATTTATAGGCAGTGCTTTGTGCACACTCTTTTCAAGGTCATATAAAAGTTTGTTTTATTCAAAAAGTATTTCATAGACTTAGAAGAGGGGAGTGTACAGATGTGAGTGAATGATGTAAGATTTTATTTCCATTCGCAGTTAACTTTTTGAATAAAAGCCACATTTAAGTTAATTGCAAAGAAGTCCCACAGAACAGTTACTATGACTATAAGTTTAGTGGTAATGTGTTTCAGATTTTCAAATTCTTTAAAAATGGTAGCACATTAAATTGTTTTCTATCAGACTATTTCTAATAAGAGGCATATACTGATTAACCCTCCCATTTGCTGATTTGAGTTTTTTATAGCTTAATATATCACAGTTATTATAATAGATTATTATATTTGTTCTGTAAGAACTTTGTTTTCCTTTAACTCCAGTGTAGACAAGTCCTTTTCAAAATAAAATGCCTTGAATTGAATGTAATGCAGATTTAGTAAGATCAACATGAAATATGAAACTATAACCCAGCATAATGATGGGAAAAATTAAATATAAGATCATAATTATATTCCTATTTAATGAAAGCTCAAGTACTCTGCCAGGCCTGTGTGTTACTATTAATGGAATCAATTGTCTCTACCCATGCCTGAAGCCTGTGGTGGGTTTGGGGGAGCTTGGGACTGAATTTATGAGTGGAGGCAAAAAGAAAGTCATATTGCTCTGCCTAACAGAATGAGAAGAATTCAGAAGGGAGAAATCTGGAAAAGTTGGGGAAGATAGATGAAAGGGGAGAAGGAGAGAAAGGAAATAGAAAAAAAAATTGATGAGACTAAGGGAAAATCTCTAGCAGTAAAGTTGAATGGTCCCTTTGTATTGCCAAATGCAATTTTGTAATCTACTTTATCGTTTATGAGGCAGTGAAACCACTGAATAAGTGCTACATTGATGTACCTGTCTGGGGCTATTTTCTTCCACTGTTTGTAACTATGTCCTATCACATGTTAAAATGCATGCAAGAATGAAATTTATTGGTGCAGTATTTTATGAGGGATGTAATTAACCTGGCTTAGTTTTGAAAATTTTACTTGAAAAGACTCTTTTAAGGAGAAAAAACATCTAAAATAGAATGTCAACATTTTTAATTTCTTCATTATGAACTTCCTCCTTCTAGGCCTTCAGTAAAGGGTTCTATTCCCCCCTCTCTCTCTGTCTGTGTGTGTGCATCTTTATGTATAAATCAGGGAACGGTCCCCCTCTACCTATCTTATATGGGATATTAGCAGCACGCTTAAGATAGCTAAGTGATCCATGACCTGGAATGAAAGCAAAATTCCAGAGCCAGAGGTGAACATAAGAACATAATTCCACTCTGATTTTAGTCATTTCTGAATCATGCTCAACTTGGAGAAAAATGAAAGAAAAGGAAATCCCTTCTTCAATTGCCATTAAGATAAGGGAGGGCTGCTGGTAAGCCACGCAAAGCCATCCCCAGAGCTTTCTCGATAACTAAAGCTGACAACCAGCCGAGGTGGGAGTGACAAAGTTGAATGACCTTAGACACATAGTTCATGAAGACACCATTACATGAAGTCCTGATAGAGGCAAGAGGCCATTTTAATAGACTGGTGTGGGACAGCGACAGGAAGGATGGAGTAGCAGGATAATGAAAGTGGAGGGCGAGAACAGGCATAGGATGGAGACACATGTTTTAGAAATATCTGGCCCCTATCTGACACCTGTTTCTGGCACACAGAGAAAGCCAACCAGGTTAATTATACCCTTCAAAAAGTTGTGCCCCAATAAGGCTCATGCTTGCATAGGTTGAACATGTGATATAAAGAAGTTGCAAACAGTGGAAGAAAAAAGGCCCAGTAATGTACTTATATACAGTACTTAGCCAACAGTTTCTGTGCCTCATTATCAATAAAGCAGATCACAGTATTGCACTTGGCAATGCAAAGGGAATCATAGGTATTGAAGTCTTAAGCAAAACCCTTTCCATACAGAAATTGTCCCCTCATTAAAATCTTCACAAAAGTAGAGCTCGGCTTCTTATTCTGAAACATTATCTCATAAAAGGAAAAAAAAAAACACTCATCAGCTGGACATAAAAAGGATGAGATTCAATAACTAGCCCCACATTCTTATAAAAAGTCATTTTTTTCTTCTTAGGTAATAAAATAATAATAACAACAAAAATACAGAGAACTATTAACCCAAAGAGGCCAACACTGTTTCACCATAACTCAGATACATGTACTTGTGGTGGTTCTAAGTGATGCTCTTCCCACCATCACCATGGAAATTGACATCAAATTATTTTCTATATATTTTTCAGAGAAGAACAAGTGCTTCTAGCACATAATAGAGGTATTCATGCCATCTAATAAAACTGACCAACGTGCTAATGGAAATCTACTTGATGATGAATGGTACTTTTAAAAAATCCTTCTTTATTCTCTAAAAGCAAAATGCATCGCCTTGCTTTGTTAGAAAACCCACTCAACGACTCCACAAGAAGTTACGAGTGGCAGAAAAGCTAGTTCAAGCTCCTAGCTCTCACATTTGAGGGAAAGGTACTGAGATGAAAGCGTTCTTTTCAATTTTAGTTTCTTTTCATTTCAAACGAATGGGAGAAAAGATAGACTGACTTCAAAAGCATCTGAACACAGCAGATGAATTAATAAATGTTGTGCACACTTGTAGTCAAAAGGGAGCTTGTAAAAAGGAAACGCAAGATGCCAATGGCTGATGAACGCCTGAGACTTCTTGAATAAAGACAGCATTATCATTCAGATGCAGTCCTAGCCAAGCACTACTTAAATGGCAAATTTAGCTGGTGCTTTCCTAAGGAATGGAGAGGCAGAGTAACTGATTCTCTCTCCACTCCATTGCTTTCTCCTCTCCTTCCAATTTGAAAATATGGTATGCTTTCATCTCCCCTCTATTTATTTCCATCATTTCCTGAAGCCTGAAGGAGAGAGACCTTCTCAATGGTCCTTTTATCACATGAAATAATGCATCATGGATTAATGCCCCAAGGGCCTATCCCCTTTTGTATGCCTACCTTGCTCATTATCCACAGGAAATTCTGTTTCCCTAGGGTACAGCTGTGGCCAGTCCTGTTGCACTGAAACTAGCCATAGGGATGAGGGTGAAGGAAAAAATCCATTGCAGAAGTTTGTATCTATGGCCAGGATGGAGATAATGGACCCAAAACACAGATGTTAAGTCCAGGTTAGGGTGAGGCAGATGGCTATAACCACTACCTTCTTCATCCTGAAATTGCTTTAAATTTGCCTGGGCTCTTTTGAGCCAGTGGACAGTTCATTCCATACAGATGCCTAATTCCACTGATATCCAGCTGCCTCCATGAGAGACAGGGAGGCCCAGGGAGACAGCTCCACTTATATCTGTAATTTTGCAAATCATATTTTCACTGCTTATTTTCTCAGTCAGTAGCAAAACAAAGTGAAAAAGTGATGTAAACCAAACCCTAATGGTCATTTTTATCAAATTGTAAGCAGAGATGAATCTGTATGGGCTGGCCTGTCTCATCCACTCCCAGGTCTTTTCCTGTGGTTGTGGCCTGCAAGTGAGCAGCAGAAATTACTATGCCCCCATCCCCCCCTCAGCTGTGGACAAGGATATGGTAGTCAAGGCAGTAAGGCAGTCTCAGGCCACCCCACCTGTTTGGATAGCAGGAATTTAGGGATAGACTTATGGCCCTGTAGTGGTTAGGAGCTATGTACCCCAGAAAAACAAGTTCTTAAACTTCATCCATTCCCATGGGTATGAACTCTTATAAATTAGACCTTCTGATGAGGTTCATCTAGTTAAGATATGGCCCAGCTGAATAAGGATGGGTCTCAAACCTATTATTGAAGGCCTTATAGGGAAGGTCCCAGTGAGAAGGAAAACCGGAAGCTGAACATCAGAGAAACCTGGAAGAGAAGGTAGAAGACAGCAGAGGCTGCCATGTGCTTTGCTGTGTTGACAGAAAAGCCAAGAACCAAGGATCAGCCCCAGAAGGCTACAGTCTTTGGAGAGAAAGACTCGCCTTGATGACAACTTGGTTTTGGACTTCTCCTAAACTCAAAACTGTGAGCCAATACATTCCTATTGTTTAAGATACCCATTGCATAGTAACTAAAAAAGTCTCCTCCAGAACTTTGTTCCATCTGCGTGGGGGATAGATTAGCTTTCTAAGGCTGCAATAGCAAATTACCATGAACTAGGTAGCTTAAAACAGCAGGAATTTATTCCCTCACAGTTCTGGAGGCTAGAAGTCTGAAATCAAGGTGTCAACCAGGCCTTCCTCCAAAGGTTCTAGGAAAGAATTCTTCCTTTCCTCTTGTAGCTTCTGGTGGTCGACAGCAATGCTTGACATCCCTTCACTTTATGGCAGCATAACTCCTGCGTCTGCCTCTGTTTTTGCATGACTGTCTTTCCTCTTTCTGTGTCTGTGTCTAATTTCCATCTTTTTATATGGCCCATCCTAATCAGGTATGATGCCATCTTAACTTGATTACGTCTGCAAAAACTCCATTTCTAAATAAGTTCAACTGGGCCACACCAGTCAACCAAATGCAAGGGACGAATATTTTTTAAATAGTTTTCAGGAAAAGAATATGCTAGATGCAAAAATAGGACATTTGCTTCCAGAGAAGATCTTTTCAGTAAGTGTTTATGTATTATGCCAATGTTCCAAAAGACTCTTAGTCAAATTCCCCTTTATAAATCTAATATGATTTCTATCATTCACCTCCCAATTAATGATTTTTCTTTTTTCACAAGAAACACGTGGAATTAATATGATATTTTAGTCACATTGAGATCTGCACATACTCTTCCCCAAAATGAAATTCACAAAGTGACACCAGTAAAACTGTCATGTTTACAAAGTGTCTGTGAGGAATTTCTCTCTAAAGAGACCATTCTCTGATGTTGCTACAAAACAAAAACAAACAAGAAACAACCACGGAGATTAAATCCACCATTTAACCAACCTCCAGTGTGGTAGCGGATTTATGATACTCTCAAATTGTCAAACATTTCTGCTCCAAGGTAGGTTTTTAAAAAGCAGACACCCACAGGTGAGCAAAACAGTTGGGAGATGATACAAAGATGAGTTCCTGCAAGACATTTAGATAGGAAAAGAAAAGAAAAGGAAGAGAAAAATCACATAAACAGAGGGCTGAAGCTTTTAGAAAATACAATTTAATTTTGTAGAAAATAAAAGTACACTAGAAAAGCCATTGTGACTGGTCTTTGTATTTTTGGTCTTGACATCTCTTCTTTGTTTCTTGTACTTACAATACCACATTGAGGCCCGGGTCTAGAGAAATTGGTGATCCCTGATTCTCACAATCTCACTCATACACACAATGTTGAAGGGTGAAAAGGAAAGTCACTTTCATTGTCGTCTCTCAGGTGCCCGGCTAAGAGGTAGATCTTGCTCTCCTTTCTACAGATGGAGCACATGAGGCTGAGAGATGTAATGAAAAGCCCTGAGGTCATGGAAGCTCTGTGCTCAGAGTCCACTGAGCACAGAAGACTGAAATACCTGAGTATCTGCAAACTTTTGGATTGCATAGTGTCATTAATCTCCATAAATTCCATCTGGTTCTGTGACACTAAGATATAACTATGTGATATAAAGAACCCTTTGAAATTGTTAAAAGAAAGAGCACCTTTCTTTTGTAGGTTGTTTAAAGTTGGCTGGTGGCTTAAACATACATTATTCCTTTATTGTTCATATCACCTTGTGAGAAATCATTTCTAAATGGAGAAAAATGAAATTTTGAGAATTAAGATCCATAGCGAGATAGAGTAGAGAAGGAATTCAAGTCTCATTTCTCTATATCCAGTATATTTCGGACTACATCATGACTATCTCCATTTCCTGAGGGGTTCTTCAATCCTTTCACTCTACAAATATTTCAGAGCACAAACTATGTATTAGGCACTGTACGTACAGTGGAGTGGAGGTTATAGTGGGGAGTAACACGCTTCCTGCTCTCCTGAGCTTAGCTAACTATGAGCAAATGCATTACATACAACAACTTGTGCTGTGAGGAAAGTGTATGGTGCCATGACAGAATGTAACAGAGGATCTGATTTAGTCTAGGGAGTCAGGAAAATAATTTCTTTGAAAGTAAATTGAAGCTAAAATCTGAAGAATAATTACAAATTAATCAAGAGAATGGAGGGAAGAACATTTCAGGAAGAGACAATAGCAAAGGCCTTGAGAGTCAAGAGAAAAGGATGAATTCAAGAAACTAAAAATATGTCAGTTGTGGCTAGTGTTCAGAATGTGAGGAGGAGTGTGATAAGAGGTGAAGTTGGAGAGGTAGTCAACACCAGATATCTCGGCCATGGAGGCCACGTTAAAGTAGCTGGTTTCCAACCTCAGAGCAAGGGGGATTCCCCAGAGAGCAATTTTAAGCAGGGTGCTGATATGCTCAGGTTTGTATTCTGAAAAGGTCTCATTGGCTGAAATGTGAAAGCTACTTAGGAGGTGTTTTAGTTTGCTAACACTGCCAGAATGCAACACATCAGAGATGGATCTGCTTTTAATAAGGGATTTATTTATTTAAAAATTCATAGTTCTTTGGAGGAAAGGCAGCTAGTTTTCATTTGAGATTCTCTGTTACACAGAAAGGCCACAGTGATGTTTGCTGGCCTTCTCTCCTGGCTTCTGGGTTCCAATGGCCTTCCCCAGGGTGATTCCTTTCTGCATCTCCAAACATCTGGGCTAAGCTACAAGTGTTGAGATGAGGTATGTATGCTAAGCTGCTTGGACTGTGCTGTGTTGAGCTCCCTTCTGACCTCCGTTTTAAGTCTCCAGCTAATTAAATTATACCTCACTCATTGTGGAAGGCACTCCCCTTAGCCAATTGCAAATGCAATCAGCCATAGATGAATTTCACACACTGATGATTTAAGTCCAGAAACAGAACAATGTGGCATCAACACCTGGTCAAGTTGACACAGGAGGTAGATGTGAAATATATACACACATACAACACATACATATATATATATGCATATATACATGAATACATATATGTACACATATGCATATATGCATATGCACATGCATATATATAAATGCACATATGCATACATAACATATATAATGTACACAAGCAATGTAAAGGAAATATTTATCAATTTTTATTTTGAGGTTTTTTTAATCAGATATAAGAGCTGAGTTTTGATGAGGGATTTCTTTTGTTATCCATGGAGATAATCATATGTCTTTTCCTCTAAGAGCTAAGCTCTTCTAGGTAAATTGGTCAGGAGAGAATTTCTATCTTTATTAGAGTTCATTTTAGTCAATCGTACTGAAGTATATTAAACAAGAAATGTGTGTGTGGACCTCTTTGGGAAAGATGATCTGCTGCAATGCGTGCATGGTGCTGGCTCGCAGCTCAGAATGCCTCAGCAGTAGGTTCTCAGACTTAAGTGTGCATTAGAATTGCCTGGATGGTTTGTTTACTAGATTGCTAGCCCTCATCTCCAATTTCTGATTTAATAGATGGGGTTGGAGACTCTGGACTGGGGCCTGAAATTTGCATTTCTAACTAGCGTCAGGTTATGCTGATGCTGTCGATTCTGGGACATGGTAGGATAAGAGCAAGAGGAAAAGGAGCCTGGAATAAAGCCTTGAGGATATTCAAGCAAAACTGAGTGGCCCAGTAAAATGGACTGAGAATAAGTACCAGAGGAGTTGAAGCACAACCAGGATGGCACAGTGTCACAAAGCCAAAAGGAGAAATGTTTGAAAAGAGGGCAAGGGGGAGGGACTTACTTTCCCTGCTAATTATACTGCCAAAACTTTATTCAACCTTTCTTTCATTCTATTGTTCTGAGAGTTTTTAATCTAATTCATGCCAGAAGATAGGATTCCTTTTTACTTTATTTTGACCGCAATTCTATATGTAAAGCCTTCTTGGGCAGACTCCCTTCAAAGTCAAATCAGATATGTAAATCAAATAATATATCATAGGTACAGAAATTGAAAGGTCCTAATTTTCTACTTTAAACAAAAGGTGGTAATAATCTATTATTTCACAGTATCAAAGATCATCTGTACTTGTATAAGATGACATTACATTTGCATTTGAATTTGAGTATGAGTCCAGCTAGGTCTCTGGGAAACTGTGATATAAAATAAAAGTAAAATAATATATATTAACAATTCTCCAGTGTTCCTAGCTGCATCCACCCATCGTTGCGTAACACACTGTCACTCCACATAGTTATGAGACATAAATGAAGCATAAAATAGACCCAATCTAAGCAAAGGCAATCTTTCTAGGCAAAACAAACTTTAGAATTTTACCTTCCTTGACAGAATGGAGAGAAGACTACTAAGCCTTTGTGGGAAGTGTTTCCTTTGGCATTTAAAGGGCTACTATTGGTTTAAAAATACAGAAGAGAAAATCAAAAGACATGATGGTGTCAACAAAGGATCTGGAGCCAACCAATTTACTTGTAAATACCTCCATGCCAAGATAAGAATTTACCTTTTCTACTTGGAATGGAAAAGCAAGTCTCATAATCAGTCAAGATTTAACAGTTACACACATTGTACTTTGACACTAAATTTTCTCCAGGTATTATTTATTCTTTAGTTGGGCATTAAAACATTAATGTGGACTTCTATAAGGAAACTCTGACATGTATTTTATCTTATCTACCTCTTGATCCTCCCTACATTTGCAGAGATAATCAGGAAGGAATAAGAGGCATAATGCAGTCCCCAAAAATGGGGCATCTACTTCCACCACCCTCTAATATTTTCTTTACTAATATCATTCCTGCTTAGATCTCCTTGTAAGCTAAATAATACTTTACCTTTAGTAGGAACAGCCATCTCTGCTCTCTTTATCACTTACCCCAAAATAATTAGTAGATGTTTTAGGGGCAATCATCGTGCCCTAAGAAAAGATGGCAGAGCCCTGGAAAACCATCAATTAGCATTCAATCAATCTCTCGCCAAGCCTACTGACCCAATCAGAGATCCTGAATGCTAGTCTGCACCTCAGGAAGGGAAGGGCAGTTATGTGGCAGATGGACAGAGGCCATTCAGTCCAGCCATGGACTGGAAGAGGAAAGACAGGGTGTGAGGACACTGATGGGATGCAGAGCCAGGCAGGCCCTCATGACTGAGTAAGGCCAGTGAGATGTACGTGAAATAGCTGCAACCCAAGGTTGCAAATGAGAGTTCTCCACATCATAATAATAAATACTAAGCAGACTGAGATTGAGCTACCAATGGGAATGATAAAAAGAAAAGGAAAAGCTTTTGAAATTTTTTAATAGTTCTGTTTCCCAGTTAATCTGATCTGCACTATTTCTATTTTTTTTTGCCTCCTTTTCTAGAAAATAGTATGCCATTATGACTGTTACTTGTTTTTGTATATGTCACATACCAGGTTAGAAGACTTGAATTTGCCTGTGTCCCCCGGCGGTAGGGCAAGCACTTCTGTGTTAGCAAAGGCACATGCTATGCAATTTTTTTTCTTCAGCAGGTGTTCTAGTTTGCTAGCTGCCGGAATGCAATATACCAGAAACAGAATGGCTTTTAAAAAGGGGGGATTTAATAAGTCGCTAGTTTACAATTCTAAGGCCGAGAAAATGTCCCAGTTAAACAAGTCTATGGAAATGTCCAATCAAAGGCATCCAGGGAAAGATACCTCGGTTCAAGAAGGCCGATGAAGTTCATGGTGAACACAGTCACAATTTCTCTCTCGGCTGGAAGGGTACATGGCGAGCAAGGTGTCATCTGCTAGCTTTCTCTCCTGGCTTCCTGTTTCATGAAGCTCCCCGGGAGGCATTTTCCTTCTTCATCTCCAAAGGTCGCTGGCTGGCGGACTCTGCTTTTCGTGGCTATGTCATTCTGCTCTGCTCTCTCTAAATCGCTCTTTCTCCAGAATGTTTCCTCTTTTATAGGACTCCAGAAACTAATCAAGATCCACCCAGATGGGTGGAGACACACCTGCACCTAATCCAGTTTAACAACCACTATTGATTAAATCACATCTCCAGGGAGATGATCTAATTACAGTTTCAAACAGACAATGCTAAATAGGGATTAGAAGAAGCAGCTGCCTTTACAAAATGGGATTAGGATTAAAACACAGCTTTTCTAGGGTACATACATCATTCAAACCAGCACAGCAGGCATTTGTGCATTTACTCAAATTCTATTATGAAGGCAAGGAGGCAGATAAACAAAGAACTATAGAAGTCTCAAGAGGAAGAAAGAGATCAGGGGCCTCATGATGTTCCCAAGTACAATATAAAAAAGAACATTTCATCCACTTTATAAAAGCAGTAAGGTAGAAAAAGATAGGTTCATTTCTATTTCGATAATAACGTGTCGGGATTGCTTTGCATGAAGCCGTCCATCATTTTAGCTGAACTGTGTATTTTCTTGTTCAGCAATGATAGATTTTTATTTTAACCTTAGAAGTTCCTCGAGGGACTCAGTAAGGGACAGCGCCACTTTTTATTCCACTCTATTACCTCTCTTTTGTAAGCTTTGATATATGCAGACAACACATTCTGGCTAGGGAAATTTAATTAGGTAAGTCTACAAATTAATTGTTGCAATTAGACTGCTTCTAACTGCCTGGTGTTATGAATTTATTTATGCAGTAATTATTATCAGATGTCTGGGATAAAAGCCTGCAGAGCTAAAGGTGCTACCTTTCAGATGTATATACTGCATTCCATATTAATTAGCCACTAAAAATAAAAGCATGTATTAAAATAAAAAGAAGGAAGAAAAAAGCTTGCTTCTATAGTCAAATGCAATACAGATTTTAATAAGCAATTTGTTAACAAAACCTGGAGAGGACTGTTTTCTTTGTATTTGGCAAAATTCAAAATGTTAGGCATTACGTACATTACTATAATACAATTTATTGGTACGCAAATGAGATGAACATACAAACTCCAAGTCCATTCTATGAAAGACAGATTTTTTTCTGTTCATTCGTAATAATGATTGCAAGGGCAAATCTGAAGAAGTTGATCATTTCTCAGTAAATTTTGTTTTTTAATCATTAAGATAATTTACCATGACAAATTTCATGAATAGCCTAAGTGAATAAGGATGGTGATTTTGAATTGTTTTCTAAAATCTTTTTCTCTGTAATGAGGGGAATTTGGGCTTTTAGTAGAGAAAGACAGATTTAATATCATCAATTGAAGGAAGAAAGCAGAGAGAAACACTGGTGGAGACAGAAGGCGAGGAACAGAAGTTTGAAAGTCAAACACTGAAGTGAGAATGAATCATTGGTAGATATGTAAATTGGTGTAATCTTCCTGAAAAGCAATTTTCAAATGTATTTCTAATGTCTTTAGAATATTCATTATCTTTGACCCAGTAATTTTAAATGTAGATCCTATCTTAAATAATAATGCCAAATCATAGCTACGCATATTTTAGCCATTATTATTATTACATGCTCCATAACTGAAATAAGCAGCCCCAATTCATTTATTACTTCATTTATTTAACATATATCACCTACTCCATACAAAGCATTTTTTTACTTGTTGGGGACACAAAGAGAAAAATCCCTCCCTTCAGGGAGCGCCAAGTCTTTTAGGGGAAGATAGGTAATAAACAGGAAAAAAAAGCAAATAGCATAAATTCACATGGGGTGATGACATTTGATGAGAACCCAAATAAGTGATTAGTGAATGCAATAATGAAAACAAAAGGACATAACAATATTTTATCATTTATTGTATATAATGCTAACCTACTGGTATTTTGCACACAAAAAGATAAAGGTCATTTTCCACAAAATAAAATGCAAATCCATAAAGCTAAATATTTAATCTATTTCGAATACAACTAACCCATACATTTATAAATTCAAAGGCTAAACTAACACTACAATCTCATATAAATTATTAGATATTAATTTATCTTAGATATTAGATATTAGATATAATATTAGATATTAAAACTTTTAGAGGAAATTATTAAAACACCACTCAAAATGAAATCTTTTTCCCCATCATGAAAATTTCAAAAGCACTATTATTTATTATATCCAGTAAAATACAAAGTGCATTGATATTGCCATCATTGTGTGACAAAAGTTATATGCGAATGTTTGAACCAAGTTTATTCTAACTATTCACTAATCAACAGGACCTTTGAGAGATTTTGAGCTGATGCCAGATATTTTCTCCTGACTCTTTGAATTATCCCTTCTTGTGTTACAAATCTTTGAAGAGATCTTTTGGAAAACCTTTTAAATGTACATTTTGGTATTTTCTAAGGGACTACAAGGTCTTTATTGATAGGCAACTATAGGTTTTGTTTCACAAAAAAACTTCCTGTCTGTTGTCTTCTCAGGTTTTATTGTATATAGATAAACTGCCTGAATCAACATCAGTATTCCTGTATTTATATTCCACTTGTTCAGAACAACCTTGAATTAAACTGAAACTCAGTATTGTCACAGAAGCTGTGCAGCACCACACAGTACATCACCGCCTGTAGGCATGCACCTCTGTAGACTTACATACACATGGTGCTGGGGTTTCTTGTTTTCATGTAAATTGAATAACTGAATTTTTAGTTTTTATTTCAAAGCATAAACAATTTCAATTTCATTTTATTTTTCATGGTGCAATAATAGTATAACACCAGTACAAATATCAGGATTTCACTTTTTAAGGACAGCAGATATGCTGGTGCTATGTACAGCAGAAAAACATGTTCTTAAACTTATTCCATTCCTGTGGATATGAACCAATTGAGGTTATTTCATTTAAGATGTGGCCCAACCGAATCAGCATGGGTGTAATTCCTATTACATGAGTCCTTTATAAGCAGAATGAAATCCTGACACAGAGAGAAAGCTACAGGGAGCAGCCAGAAGTTGGATGTCAATGGGACCCAGAAGAGAAAGGGGAACCAGGAGAGGCCGCCATGTGCCTTGCCATGTGGCAGAGGAACCAAGGACCAAGGATTGCTAGCAGCCAGCACAGAATGCCATGGTCTTCCAGGAGAAAGAACTGCCTTGATGACACCTTGCTTTTGGACTTCTCTTAGCCTCAAAACTGTGAGCCAATAAATTCCCTTTATTTAAGCCTACCCACTGCATGGTATTTGATTTTTCAGTTAGGAAACTAAAACATCTGGAATCCTGGACTATAGAAAATCGGTCTTACTAACCTATATGATTATCATGAACCTATATGATAAAAAAAAATCTCACTTTGTAAATATCTAAGGGAAGAATATTCCAGAAGAACAAAAGAAAATGGTAAACTTCTGAGGTGGGAACTAGCAAGCAGACAAGGTAGGTAGCAAGGAGGAGATGGTCAGAATATTCCACAGGAGTAGTAGGCAGGAGACAAGTTGTAGGGCCTGACAGTCCTAAGTAAATAGTTTGGATTTTATTCTAGGAAACATGTTTGCACAGAGTTTGTAATGTATATGAAACATGCTAATGATGTGATGTAAAATTGGAATAGGGATACAAAATTATTATACAATGTGATTAAAGCTTTTATGTTTATAATGACCAATATAGAGTTTTTTAAATGGAAGTGTGATAGGGCGGTTCAGGTGTCAGTTTGCCAGGTGATGGTGCCCAGTTGCCTGGTCAGGCAAGCACTAGCCTAACGATTATGTCAAGGATATTTTGTGGCTGGTTGATAAACCAGAAGGCTGGTTTATTAAATTATCAGTCAGTTGATTGCAGCTGTAACTGATTATATCTACAACAAACTAAGGGTATGCCTTCTGCAACAAGAAGCCAATCAGCTGGACATAATCCAATCAGTTAAATACTTTTAAGGGGGGAGAGAGAATTTTCATTTCTTTTTCAGCCAGCCAGCCTCTCCTACAGAGTTTGTCAAGGACCTCTGTCAGCATTGCTAGCCTTGCAGCCTACCCTACAGATTTTGGACTCTTGCATCCTCATGGTTGATTAAGGCACTTTTATAAATCTTTTATTTACAGATATCTCCTGTTAGTTCTGTTTGTCTAGAGAATCCCAATACAGCAAGTCAAACTAAAATACAAACACATCTTCTATAGGTGAGGTGATTAGGCATTTTTATAATTCAATTTATTTTTCTCACTTAAAAAAATTATGTATTATCATAGAAGCACAAATTTAAAATTCCATAGCATTTTTTTCTTATTTTGATCATTCCATTCTATATATATAAAATCAGTAATTCACAATATCATCACATAGTTGCATATTCATCATCATGATCATTTCTTGGAACATTTGCATCTATTCAGAAAAAGAAATAAAATGAAAACAGAAAAAAATTCATACATACCACACCCCTTACCCCTCCCTTTCATTGATCACTAGCATTTCAAACTAAATTTAACATTTATTCCCCCTATTATTTATTTTTATTCCATATGTTCTACTTGTCTGTTAACAAGGTAGATAAAAGGAGCATCAGACACAAGGTTTTCACAATCACACAGTCACATTGTGAAAGCTGTATCATTGTACAATCATCTTCAAGAAACATGGCTACTGGAACACAGCTCTACATTTTCAGGCAGTTCCCTCCAGCCTCTCCATTACATCTTGGATAACAAGGTGGTATCTACTTAATACGCAAGAATAACCTCCAGGATAACCTCTCGACTCTGTTTGGAATCTCTCAAATGCCATTGACAGCATTTTTAATCAAATTATATGGAAAAGTTCTAAACAGATAAACTACCACGTGGCGGGATGCATCTACTAATAGTTCACCACAAGAGAGCTGAGTAGGGAAAGGAAACAATGAAGATGAGGAAGAAAAGAAACTAGAAAAGAAAGCTGTGGGGCCATGCCCTAGAGTGGCATTCTCAGTATTTTTGCAGAGCTCTAGCTCCAGAAGATGGTAACTAGCTCCAAACGATCCAAAAGGGTCCCTATAGTCCTCTCTTTTTGGAAAATATTACAGAATAATATAGCCCATGTTTGGAAAAGCCTAAATTGTATTCACATACAGAGTTATTGAACAATCCAGGGCTAAACAGCACTGAAGAATTTTATTTAATCCAGTTTTTCCTCAACTTTTTCAACCAGAGGAAACTGCTATTTTCCTTTCAGAACACTTTGGGGAATGGTTCCTAGGAACACTAGTTTGCGAAACAATGTCTTGGAGACGAGTCATGCTCTCAAGAAACCATTATTTGCCTTTAGCCTGTACAGTGTAATTGAATGGAGAGATTAAAAGGTTGTTTTCAAGCATCAGTTCGATCAGTAATGGAGGAGGGAAATCTGTACTAAAACCAGAGCTTCATCATTAGCCCTTGAGACCCTGAAAAGACTAAGCTGTGTCTAAACTCAAGTTGATGAAAGCTGTGATGGATCCCCTTCTCAATTCCAAGAATCCAATGCAACATTAGAAATAAGAGGTAGGGGAGTAGATGCAATCCAGAAAAATGGCAATGGGGAATGGAAGAGTAATTGAATCAACATGTGCTCTGGCCAGAGTCCATCAACAACTGCTTTTCCCTTTCCCTCAGGACCTGCTCCTGACCATCTATCCAATTTTTGGTTGAGCATCACAGGTTGCAGTGATCGTTATGCTGTCCTTCATAATGTCAGCCAATTATCATCAATCCCTTTTGGTAGACTGGTCCTCACCATCTGTTTTCTCCACTTGGAGGTATGCTCCACCCACCCCCGCCCCAGACATAGCCTTGCATTTTAATACTCAGAGAGAAACATCCTTTGTTTTTACGGGGCAGGGTGGCACCATCACTAGCTCATCTTTTTTCAGTGTTAGGTGTGTCAAACCTCTTGGTCAAAGATAAAATACATGGCAAAAATTGACATCAGAGCAAAAGAAATAATACATATTGCAGAATAGTCAGTTCTGAATAGCTCTTTAGAATGCTTACTAGCTAAGATAATTTGCAATAAAACTCATTGGCCAAGAATGTACAAAAGAGTCTGCTGCTACTCTAATTCTTTGGCTCAGGGCATAAGGTAGCACACAAAGCATGGAGGATGTACATGCTATGGGTATAAAATGGACTGTTTTTATGTGTTTATAGAGAAAAATAACTGAGAGAACAGATTTATAACAAATACAGCACAACGATCACTGTAACCTGGGATGCTGAACCAAAAAAAAAACAACTGTACAAGGATGATGTAGAATGGCTTTTCATATTTTCAAAAATGGCTTTTATAGTGGGATATTTCCAAAGCTGATTTTTTTTCTCCAACCACTCTCAGCGAGTGATAGAAACTGAAAATCAGTTCTTGATTAAAAGAACACAATTTAGAAGAAATATAGTTTATTGCATCATATTCTGGTAGCCTGACTTAGACACTGCAATCCAGGGAATGAAAACATGCTCGCTAGCCAAAGTACGAACAAAATTTAGGCATTTCAGAGAATACTGTGCATCTGAGTGGACAAGTTCTACCAAGTCCTAGCTGCATCACCTTGGACTGGTCATTTACCGCTCTATGCCTCAGTCTCATCTGCAAAATAAGGATAATTATCGTAACTACTCACCTCACGAGCTCATTGTTAGGATCAAATGTATTTGTCAGACTTTTAAAAAGCGTCTACCATCAACACACAGTGTAATGGTTAATTTCAGGTGCCAACTTGGCTAGGTTATGGTGCCCGGTTGTTTGGTCAAACACAGGCCCATCAGTTTCTGTGAAGGTATTTCACAGTGATATTCATACAAGGAGTTGATTGCACCTACCATCAACAAGGGATATTTCCCTCAGCAATGTGGGTAATCTCCTCGTCCAATCACTTGGATGAGATCTTAAAAGCCAGAACTCAGGATTTCAGAAGTCAGAAGAATGTCTGCCTAAATTTCAACATTAGCTCTTGCCAGAATTTCCAGGCAGCCAGATTACCCTAGGGATTTTGGACTAAGGACTTCAATGTCACCTTTATCGGTTTCCAGCCAGTTCGGACTTGCCAGTCCCCCCAGTCATGTGAGCCAATTCTTTATAATTAACATCTCTATATATATATCTCTATCTATCTATCTACACATACACCCTATTGATTCTATCTCTCTGGAGAACCCTGAACAATACAGGCATCAAATGACTTTAATCAAATAAGTAAAAAACAAATAATGTTCAGTAACAGCATTTTAATTAGCCTCATAGTGGTCCATATGGACCAGTTTGTTTGATTCTAATTTTTCAGAATTATTAACAGTGTTTTGCTTTATAGTTCTACTTTGGCACACAGCTATGACCACTTCCTTAGAATAGATTCATGGCCATGAAACTACTTTGTCCTGGGTATGTACATATTTGAGGGTTTTGAAACATATTGTTAAATTACCCACTAGTGTACAAAATATGCATTTTTTCACACTAACATTGAGAATCTTTCTTGGTATTTTTTTTACCATTTTTATAGAAAAATTCACACTTGTTTGGTTTAAATTGAATATTCAGTAATACTTATTTTTTCCATTGATTGGCCATTTTGTTTCTTTTTATGAATTGTCCAATTTTGGAGATATGTGTCTTATTTCCATTAATATGCAAGAACTATTTGTAGTTGAAAAAAATCAACGTTTTCTATTGCTGATTTGCATTTTTTTCCCTACTTTCTCTCTCTCTCTTTTTTTTTTTTTTTGCTTGGTTCAGACACCGGGAAGTGAACCTGGGTCTCCAGCATGGCAGGTGAGAACTCTACCTGCTGAGCAACCATGGCCCACCCTCTTTGCTATTTTTTAATGTTTTATGGCTTTACCATACAGAACTGTGTATATATTTAAGGTAGTTACGTCTATTAGTCTTTTCCATTATTGGTTCTCCCCTTTTTGTGTCTTTTCTGATTTTCCCATTGCAGAATCATGTCAAAAAGTACCTACATTTTCATTTAGAAAAGGTTTTTATGATCTCTTTTTTATATTTAAGTATCAAATCCATGTGAAATATAGGTTGATTTTTATGTGAATCAGGAATCCAACTTTACTTATTTCCAAATAGTCCTGGCTCTCATTTAATTCTCACATTTTACTGAAGCCAATCCTGGAGAATGTACCACCATTAATATTTTATTTCTGTTGATTTAATGGTGGTTCTAAGAGTACTAAAAGAAGTGGATGGCAGGCAGCCTCTCCCAGGTGATTTCCACACATTTGCTTATGGCCAGTGGACATGTACGGGCTGATGCTATCATACTTCAAAGCACAGTGGGTTTTGTTTTTCTTAGTCTTAAAGGAAATTTCATTTTTCAGATGCAGTTTATGACAGAGATGAATAAAAACTAGCATTGCCTTCAAATCTAAATAAGTTAACTGCTGTTCTATGATCACATATATGAAAGACTTGAAGTGCTTTCTAACGTGTCATGGCTATGACTATGAAATGGCATGTACCTTTTATACGAACATATTCTGAGAATGTTTTGTAGAGTAGGGTAGAGGCACACATATTTAACCTATACCTTTTGTGTATGTGTTTGCATGGTGTCAAATATCCTGACAAAATGTTTTACAGTTCAGTTAAATATCCAGATGCTTGACTGTATAATTCCAGATATCTGAATATTATAGAATATCTTGGGTCTAAGCATAGGGGCTTATTCACATTTCTCAGATACAGACTGATTGGGAATAAGCTAGTAAGCTTAAAGTGCCAGGCAAAGAAACCAGCTGGTTGAACGATGAATCAGAAAGTTCTCACCATAGATTTGCCTTAGGCAAAAATAAAGAATACATCCTAGGTAGTGTTCCATATCTGAAGTTATTCTGAAGTATGGAATTGCAAAAAAAAAATCTTATCTCAATGGACCGAATTTCAATTCTATTTTCTAAATTTGTTTCCTAGAGAGGATAAGAAATAGTCTTTTTAAGTCCAATGGCTCCATTTTTAAATAGCTAGAAATCTACCTGTGCTCTTTTTTGAAGCCCATTTTAAATTCATAGCAAATTTACATTAAAAAAGTGTTTGCATTTTGCTTATCATCACTTCGGTAACAGATCTAAATGGTTTACACTTCTTATGCAATGGTCATTGACTGTTTACCAAGGTACGCTTTATGCCTACATAGATAAAATGATTTAAAAGATGCCATGAAGAGGTTGCCTCCAAAACCCTCACTCACTGAACCACTATGATCAACGATTTCTCCAAGTTGCAGCACAGTTTCCAGAAAATGTTCCTTCTCGTTAAAATCCAAACCTATTATTTGACAAAGATGGTATTTTCATACATGATGTCACTTCCTCTTATTAGTTTGACTGACTTGTCAACTTGTTCACAGAGAGCAAGACCCATTGGAACTGGGGAGGACATTGGTTTTCATAAGAAGGAATATCAGGAAGAGTCAAGAAAATTTGAGACCAGTCCTCAGTGCATACTGAATTAGAGAGCCCTGGGCAAGCAAAGGGCCTGGGTGCTGAGAAAATATCAGACTGATATTTGACCTGTACCAGCAGATGCCACTTACATTCACATTAAGCTAAGACCACACATGGCTGCCTGATTTGCTTCCCCACAATTTGGGGGCAGTGGCTTTCAAATGTTTTAACTCACCTACCCCCATAAAATTTTTCAAAAAGTGATATGCCTCTGACTCATTTTAAGTTTTCCCTGAAATTTTCCACCATGAGTTTAAATAAGATTATTTTTGAAACGTTACTTGGAGGAAGAAAAAGTGAAGTAAAATATCACACAATTTTGTTCTAATGGAATAAATAGTTCATGGTTTGGTAAAAGTAGACTTTGACTATAAAATAACATTATAATCTGATTAAATGAGGTTTAAACTACTGTATTAAATAATGGACACAGAATTCAAGAAAAAAAATAATGAAAGTATTTTATTAATGGGCTTTTCTGATGTGTTCCTGCAAAATGTGGTACTCCTGCCACCCCCGAAAACATTCTAGTTATATTTTTAAAAATCAACATCAAGGCTATAGTGTTTTGATTTTTCTGATTTCAGAGCATTCTAATGCTAGGTCAGCTTCACGAACTTGAGTATAAGGGGCAAAAAGAAAGAAAACCATGGAGGGTTAAGACACATTATAGGACGTGTCTTTGAAACCAGTGTTTCAAATTATGACCTTTTTGAAGCCCAGGATGCTTTAATAACCCACAGCTGCCACCTTAGTAAAATTGGTAAGAGTGTATGGTTTGTCTTTCTTTTCTGAAGTGGGAAAGAGGCTAGGATGAATCCAAGCTTGTTCTCAGTCAGATCCATTTTAGGAAAAAGTACATATGGAAGTTGAGAATCTGTAAATTAGCTTACTTAAAACACTCTATGCAGAAATACCCTGTCAAATGTCTTCTCATACTCTTAGGGTTTGTGTACTCCAGTTTCAAGACTCCAGTTTGGAAAAAATTTTTTTAAATGAGTCCATAAACAAACAACAAACCAGAGTATCAGGGTGGACCACACAGCTAAATGTAGGAGTCTAACCAAAAGTTTAGCTGAGGACTGAAAGCAAACGAGAACCTCAAATGAGATAGAAAAGTCCATAATAGTATGTTGAGGACTGAACTTTGGAAATGCCCAGGTTTTCATGAGGAGAGGGATGCACAGTGGTGGTGGGAAGGATGGATGGTTACCTATTTTTCCTCCCTGTTCAGCATCCATGCACTCTTCTGTTATTTTCTCTTGGGGTTGCCTACCCTCCTACCTTGCTGCACTACAGTGTTTACTTCCTTTTAATCACTTGTCTTGAGTTTTTAACAGCTGCTTTATAGTGGACATTGGTGACCAATTAACAGTTGTGTACTACAAATGTTGGAGTAATGATGCTTTTAGAAATCATTAACTCATTCTCATAGTGTCTATATATATACACACACATTCCACACACAAAAATGTGGTACTCCCACCACCCCCAAAAACATTTATATTTTTAAAAATCAACATCAAGGCTATACTGTTTTGATTTTTCTGATTTCAGAGCATTCTAATGCTGGGTCAGCTTCACTAACTTGAGTATAAGGGAAAGAAAGAAAACCATGGAGAGTTAAGACACATTATAGGACATGTCTTTGAAACCAGTGTTTCAAATGATGACCTTTTTGACGTACATACACACATATGATATATAAGCATTAATTTTATATAAAGAAATATAAATTTCATAAGTATAATTCAGTACTTTTTTTCATCATATAGGCTTTATTCAAGATTTTATCTTTTTGCCAATGAGAATGAAAAAATCAATTCCTGATGACATTTCTTTCATAATTAGATGCTTCCCAGTCCTTAGCTGAGTGTTTCAAAATATCAGAGGAACTCGAGATCAAAAAACATGCAAAAACTTTCATTTGTGCTTTCATCTCTTACGGGTGAAGTAGATCAGATAACTGATAAAATTCTTCCAATTCAATATTTTCATTTTATACTTTTACTTCACTTACTTATTTCATCTGCTTCCCTGTCTTGTAGACAACCTGTCATAGTAGTGTTAGACATAGTAGTGTTTTATATTTATTCACTTAATACAGATAGTATCTTCCATTATATAGTATTAAACTAAATTTTCAGTCAAATTTTGTTTTTAAGATTTTTTTCCAAGTGGATCCCTATGGTTATAGTCTATTTATTTAACTGTTAAATAGTATTTCGTTGAAAATATTTATCATAACTTATTAATCTGTCCTCTTATTAGTGTTCATTTAAGCTATATCTCTTTTTCTTTTCTTGTTTTATTTTGTTCTTGTTTTTGCTATTACAGACAGCGCTGTAATGAACATTTTCGCATTTACATCTTAATGCACAAGACAAAAGTATCTAGGATGTGCACCTAGGAGTGGAATTTCTGGTTAATAAGGTAAAATAAATAAAAATATACTGATTTTCAAAGTAGTTTTGCCATTTTGGACTGAGAATTCATGTTTCCCCAGTCTGCACCCACACTAGGCAAAGACATTTAAGGATTTTTCCATCTGAGTGTGATTTAATAATATCACCCTGATTTATCAATGCCAGTTCCCTGAGTACTGGTAAAGTTCAGCATATTTTAAAGTGTTTTTTGGTCATTCACATTTCTTCATCTATAAATTGACTGTTCATATTCTTTGACTCATTTTTTATTAGGTTGTTCTCTGATTGATTTTAAGATTTCTTTGTATATTTTGTGCACTGGTTACTTGTCGTTTATCTGGTCTACAAACATCTCCAAAATATAGCTTATTTTTAAACTTTGTTTATGGCCTCTTTTGCTGAACAAACATTTTTCCTTTTAATGTTGTCAGGATCAATCTTTTACTTAATGAATCATTCTTCTGTGTGTTATTTGAGAAATATTTCTCTATTCATAGGGCTAGTTTCCTATATTTTCTACTAAAAGTTAGATTTAGGGAGTTAAGTAGTACATAGATATTGATTTAAAAAAAAAAGAACAGTGACAGTGAATATAAACCACACATTTCAAAGTTATGTTTATGTTAGAACAAAAAAGGAAAATGGTTAGAGTAACAATGTATATAAGGAAAGATTTTCATTTTGTTTTTTAAAATTAAGCATTTGTGTAAAAGAGTGAAGAGACCAACTTGAAATAAAAAATTGTAATATTGAATAATAAGATTACAAGCACAAGGATGAAGGAGAAGAAGGTAAAATGGGACAAAGTAAGCTACAGCAAAGACAAAAAAAGCCCAGATTTGGGTTCTGACAAGTCACTGAGTTTCCCATTGATAATAGAAATATTTAGGATGTTTCATAATTTCTATTTGGATAAAGAAGCAAAATTTTCACATTCAAGAGAGACAGCCAGAGTCCATCAAAATGCAAATGAAAAATCTATTGCTATATTTTGTTTTCATAAATGATTAAAATATATTTTAATAGGAATACCATGTTTCAGCTACTAGTGTATTCTATCCAAGGATTAGAGCCTCCAACCATGGAGAAGAAGTCTCTAGAAAAGAAGCTTGGGTGAAGATCCAAATGATTTTAGATATGAAAGAGGTTGACAGATCATTTGGCCCAATCCTCTAATTTTACAGTTGAAGAAACTGAAGCCCAAAGAGGTTAAGTGACTTACAAAGGTCACATCACTAATTATTAGCAGAGCTAAGAGCCAATAGGTCTCTATTTTATTCTCAATTCTGCTTGAGATGAGCTCTGTGGCATAAAACAAATGCTGAATTCCTTAGTACTTTAGCTGCTTCTGTTATAAAATGGAGCTAATACCCCATGGTTCTTCCATATTTCATCAGCATTTTGAGAGAGTTTGTGTGAGTCATGAGCAATGAGTTTCAGCTTCTCTGAAAAGTAAATTATTCATTACCATTCTATCAGCTAGGACTCTTCGATGACAAGCAACAGAAAACAGACAGGCACAGCTTATCAAAGCAAAAAGTGGATTTTTCCAGGATGATAAGAGAGATTCACAACTTGAAGGGGAATACTGAATAACTGGCTTGGCACAGATGATTACGAGGTTGCTCCCCAGGGTGCTGGAAGTGGGCACAGCACCATGTTCTGATGTAAGCACCATTGCTGGAAATACTCTCCTACAGCTCTTCCTTTCATCAGTGTGGCCCTCCACTGGGGACAACAAAACTGTGAGAAGGAAAATCTAGTTGGCTAAGATTAGATCCCATATTTGTCCTTTTGCCTCAGCAAACATTGAGAGATCTATCATGGAGCCTCTAGAGACTGCCAGCTTCCTTTGAAAGAGAAAAGGGCACCTCAATTACTGACCCTCCAAGACTGCCCACAATGAAGGAAAGGTACATCACCCAAAAGGAAGCTGAGAGGTTCTTAAAAAGGGGAAAAAGTGTCAACTAACAAAAAAATAAATAAATAACAAATGTCTACTATGACCCACATATTTTAAAGCAATTAACTCTGGCCACACCTTCTGGATGAAAAAGGGCAACCTGCTATCATCCTGATGACCACCAATTCAGGGCACTAAACAAGGCAATCAAGTTTGTCACAAAAGAAAGAGTCACTGAATGGACATTTAAATGGTCAATTTGCTGATTATTTAAACAATCTGATTTCATGATTATTTTAATGCAGTTACTGATGATTTCTAGAAGTTAAAGGATAAAAAAAATGTGTTTTCATTTGAATTGAGGTTTAGGCAGTGAGCCCACCACCAAATAAGAAGCCAGTGCAATTTAATCTCCCATAGACTTAATGTAATTTACTGTGTGGGTATATACATATATAAAATCTCAAAATACCTGAGAGAGCTGAAAGATTTGGAATAGTAAATCAAGTCCTCCATATTTGGTTTAGATTGTTAGTAGTTTTTCCAGGTACAATTATTAGAAAGACTAAGGAACTAAAGCCAAATCTTTTCTTCTTTTGGTTAAATTTCTTTACCTTTTGGGAAAATAAATAAGTAATTCTAAAAATATTAATGGCAGTGTGAATGTATTTTTCTTAAAAATACATATCTTAAACAATAGATAAAAGGGGGGTTAAGGTGTATTAATCTTTAAACATCATATAAGACTGCCATCATTCTCTGATCCCACCCCTACTTCCCCTTCCAAACCCTGGTATTCTTGGGCCACATTCCAATTCAACGGCAGAGTGATCTTCGAAAACAAAGAAGATTGTGTTACTCCTCCATATGAAATTCCTCACTGGTTCCTTGTAACCTTCAGGTCTGCATGCAGTGTCCTTCATACAAAAGCTGCAGAGCTGCTGGGGGTCAGCCTCTGCTGGCCACACGCCTCGGCCCTCCCTACCTGCTATAGTAATCTGCATGACAGTCAGCCATGCGCAACTCCTTGGTGTTTCCAAAACTCATCACCAAGTCTCTTGCTGCCACTTCCTCTACCTAGAACTCCTTTTTGTTTCCTCCCTTTACTAATCCATCCTTCCTTACTGTTTCCATCCCAGGCACCACTACCCTATCCAAATCCCTTCTTTAGCTAACTCTGTTCATTATGGAATGCTCAGTGGATGTGTTCTCCTCTGCAGAAACCTTTTCTGAGCTCCCCAGTTCCGGGTAGGAGCCCCTGCCTATGTCGCCCTAGTACACTCTGTGTGGCTACCATCAGCCTGTCATCACACCACACTGTTTTACGTACTTATTAATGTAGGTCCTTCATTAAAACCATGAGTTCCTTGAGATCAAGGAGTAGGTCCCACTCATCCTTCTATGCCCAAGACCTGACTGTGCTGGTGTGAAATGACGTATGTACCCTAGAAAAGCCATGTTTTGATTCTAATCCCATTTTGTAAAGGCAGCCGTTTCTTCTAATCCCTATTCAGTATTGTATGTTTTAAACTATAATTAGATCATCTCCCTGGAAACGTGATTTAATCAAGAGTGGTTGTTTAGCTGGATTAGGTGACGACCTGTCTCCACCCGTTAGGGTGGGTCTTGATTAGTTTCTGAAGTCCTATAAAAGAGGAAACATTTTGGAGAATGAGCAATTCAGAGAGCAGAGCAGAAAGACATAGCCACGGGAAGCAGAGTCCACCAGCCAGCAACTTTTGGAGATGAAGAAAGAAAATGCCTCCAAGGGAGCTTCATGAAACAGGAAGCCAGGAGAAGAAGCTGGCAGATGATGCCGTGTTCACCATGTGCCTTTCCAGATGAGAGAGAAACTCTGTGTTTGCCATGTGTCCTTCCACTTGAGAGAGAAACTCTGAACTTCATTGGCCTTCTTGAACCAAGGTATTCTTTCCCTGGATGCCTTAGATTGGACATTTCTATAGACTTGTTTTAATTGGGACGTTTCCTCATCCTTAGAACTGTAAACTAGCAACTTATTAAATTCCCCTTTTTAAGAGCCATTCCATTTCTGGTATATTGCATTCCAGCAGCTAGCAAACTAGAACACAGACCCAATCTCCAACACATAATATTTGATAAATAAATGTTTACTGAAGACAACAGAAGCACCTACATCTTGATAGTGTTTCAGCCAAGGAGACATTATTATGCCCATATTCATCTTCTGCCATGAATGAAAACAGGTATTATAATCCTCCTACTATCATTATGATGAGCAGAGGATGACTATGTCTTCTCTGTTTAAAAAAAAAATTACATGTGGGTGTTCTGCCATCATTGCATATAGAATTAAGCTTGAGGGCAGCTAGTCATCTGGTCTCCTCTCTAGAATGGGTGATGACTCTAAGCTTTTCATTCAGCGTGAAAACCCGAGAAGACTGATTTCACAGGCAGTCAGAAGGTGCCTGTGAAAAGCATTGGCTTGGATTCCTATAGAATTTATTTTTTAGAAAAACTGGAGGCTGCAAAAATGGAGAACCTGGCCTGCCTCCATTGTAATTTGATGCGATGGTTTCCAAGTGAGACGCAAAGGACAGATATGGGGACAGAGAGTGGTCAGGAAGCTCTTGTTCCCCTTCGGCAGCATGGAAACTGTGGCGGTGCTGAGGTTCCCAAAAAGGAGCACTGACAAAGCCTCTGTGGCAACACATGCAAATGAATGAGAAGAGGGAAATTATAGATCGGAACAGTCAATGAGTTGTATTGCAACTTGAAAAGCTACTAATCTTTCGATCTATATTGATTTTCTCTGATTCACTGACCAGCATTATTGAGGTTGAAGAAAGATGAAGTAGCTGAATAAACAAGTTCCCAATTCTTGGCCAGTACAGCCACCCACATTCCTGAAAGGGGCTGAAGGTGTTTTTTGTTTGCATTTTATACAGCAGCCTTTCTCCTTTCTACTTATAAACAGCTGGTCTAGCATTTTACACAACACAGAGCATTTGGCTCTTCCACCTATAGCAAATTTGGGAAGTTGGCATTTCTATTCCTTAAAGTATCAATCTCTAATGAAAACAATGTCAGAGCCGTAAGCACTTTGGCATTTCCTGGACACGCTATAAATATACAGGATGTATTTTATCATGAACTTTATATTAGCGCACAGGGACAAAGAACAAGCACCAGGGAAAATGGTTTGAGGCAATTCTTTCAACATATTTTCCAAGGCCATTTCAAATGACTCCCCAGTCCTTGAACTCCCTGGTGATAGTTTAGCAGTGACAACAACCATTTGGTAATGGGCCTGAACTACGAGTTGCATTTGGCTTTTAGCTGATATAAAATCTACTGTTTTATTGTTCCCAAGGAGACAGCGTTCTAGCCTATTATAAAGATATTTAAAGCTTTCCTATCACCATATGCCTAAAACTTTAGAGTGCTGCTAAATATTTCTGCATAGGTTTTTCTTTCCTTTTTAAACCACACATTGATCTTTTCATACTTCTAAATTTAACCATCCTTGACTCTTGACTTGATGACAGGAATCCTGTGCTGAAACCTTGGTCAACTTGAAGCATCTGTCAGGCAATGGAAATACAGATGGTGCTCCAGACGAACACGACTCACATCTCCTCGTTCAGGAGGAGATTTTTTACTGCAACCCCCTTTATTATCTGCTTGGGTGATTTCTGGAACCGGCGAAAACAGGGCAAGGCTCCTGGGTGGGGGTGGAGGAGCAGATAAATATTTACAAAAATAACTTTAAGTCTCCCTCTGATCTCTCCTTCCTTTCTGAAATTGCAAAGAGAGTTGGACAGGCTGGTAATATTCCAGGATGGATTATTGCCACTTATGAAAAGCATTACAAGGACACTATCCAGAGTTTGTTTGATTTGCCAGCTTCTATCAAATGGATACAATGATCCACAGAGAATAGAGTTGGTACTTGGAGGATGACCCCTTCTGCAACCGAGGAGGCTCAGATTTCTCCAGGATGTGTTTGTTGGCTGAGTGATAGCTTTGTATATATCAGAACAAGGCGTGACATTCTTGGTGGGTGCTAAAGAGAAGTGGCTGAATCAAAGCGTCATGTGTGGGTCGCCATGGAAGCGGTGCCTTAAAAGAGGCCCACCTGTAAATGTGAAATGTTTAACCATGAATAATTTTGTTTGAAGCTCTTCTAACTCCACATTTCCATGGAAAATGAAACCACAGGAGGCATGAAAACCTCTAAAGGGCCTTTATACATAGATTAATGTGCTAATTCTCTCATTACTATGTTCTGAAGAACAGCTTCTTACACCAGGCTCTGTGCTTCTGTTCAGTTATAGCATGGCTTTGCATTAAGTATTTTAATAAAATGTGAAATTAAATGATCATCCCCGGTGATACTCAGCTCTTGGCTGAGGTAAGAAAAAATGAAACTTCTATAGTACATGAAAGCCAAAGAGGTTATTTTGCTCCCAATGAAGAGATCATTGGTCAAATGACATGGTTTTCCATGGGTTTGCGACTCTCTATTGATTAGGAATTTTTTACACTCTCTCCTGCACCTTTGAGAATTACAAATAACGTGACTAATTTGTAGCAATGGAAATTGTATGCTGTCAAAAGCTAACAAATTTGGTTTCTTCTCTATGCACTTTGAGCCGGGTAGTATTGGGTGAAAGCAATGATTGATGGTGGCTGTTTATACCATTGTTAACTCTCTGTGGTTCTTTCTGTTGTAATAATTACAGGAGAGGAATAAAAACTTCCTGAACCCCATTGGCCTACTGACTGGTAGACACATTAGTAATATGAGATGTGACATGATAAAGGGAGGTGGAATATCATTCTTAAATACAGAAAATTATGAAACATATTTTTGGATGACTGATTCTAAAATAATGAAATAGTCTTCCAAAACTGTTGAGATTTTGTGTTTGTTTGTTTTTAAGCAAGTCATATTGACTAAGGAGCAAAACACCTTTCTAATAATGATGGGAGGAGAGGTTACAGCCAGAGTTTTCCAAATCAACTGTTCTGGTGGGGCATTCATACTCCAAATCTTCCTTAAAGAGACAGAAAGTCATGTTGAGTTTGACACACCTGAAGACAGTAACTATATGTTAGTTGCATTAATTCTTCAATAAAGCCCCATTGTTTTTGCTTCCTGATGCTAACACAGCTAAAGAGTCAGCCCTTGGACTAGCCACCTGAAGTGTTAGTTTAGTACACGGACTCAGAACCAAGACTTCTTCCTGGATTCAAATCCGGCTTCTTACCACCTATTACCTTGGGCAAGTTTCTTAACTTTCCTCTACCTTAGTTACCACATCTAAAAGTTGATCATATAAATTGCATATTATCATATGAAGATTAAACCAGATCGTATTTATAAAGCACTTAGAACAGAGCTTATAACATAGTAAATGCTCAAGAAATTTAGTTGTTATCTAACGTAAAACTCTTTCAGTATTCCTATTCTTAATAGTCATGATTTAACTTCACAATGGAATCATTGCCCTAACTAAGACATAGTTCTAGTAAAGAAAATCCTAAAAGTTGCCAAATTGGCCTACAACTTCTGAGAAACACATGGAGCTGAATCTGTGTAGCAAATACTGAACTGGATTAACTGATTTGGTTAATTCTCACCAGCCATGTCTCTGGACCTCAAGGTTGTTTCTCTATTTTGGCTGCATCTGAAGTACCTGATCCCTGTGGAGCTTGAACTAAGACCTAATGACTTCACTGAAGTTGCTTCCTGTGGCAAGATTGTACTTAAAGATGCTCAGTTTGCATCTTGTAGATGAGAGTAAAGAAAATAATAATGACAAATTCAAATAATTCCCTGTAGTTGCAAGAAAATTGCCCCCTTTATCTTTCCCTAGCTACAACATTGTACCATGAGCTGCACAAAAGATGCTCTCAAGAGCTTTTTATAAAGTAAATTCATCTATGCATAGTGTAGCCCTGCACAAAGAGTAACTCTTAGGGCTATGTTGTTTTGGTTCTCTTTGAATTCAAAACCAGGGCCAATATCCTAAATCAAACAAACACAAGTTGTTTACATTATATGACAAATACATATACCAACCAATCATTGGGCAAAGAAATTAGAATCTGTTGATCCCAAAACTGGATGAGAGCTTAGAAACGACTAATACAACATTTTACATATACTTCTCCCCCAAATATTTAAAAAACACTTGAGATCTAAGTCTGTTACGTTACTGACTCAAGGCCACAAAATAAGTTAGAGGCAGAGCTAGAACTAGAATCTGCATATTCTGACTCTCTCCTGTCCTCTTTCTACCAAATCATCCTTCCTTTGCTGGCAAAATTATTCTGGACTTGCTTGCAGTTATTCAGAGTAAATGCTGAGTTAAAAAACCTCATAGAATCTGAGACCATAGCCAAGTCTTCATATCCTGACTCAACATGCCAAACTAAGGTCAGATTGTTTCTCTTGTTTAATTTCTTGATTCAAAAATTGGCACACAATTTAGTTCTTTCCACAATGATTAATAGGTTTCTCTTGTGCTAAAAGATATTTACACCAGAGACTTAAAGATAACTGAGTAGCATTACAGAAAATAAATCAACAAGTGCCCAAGTTGCCTTTCAAATATCAATCATATGTTGACAAGTCTCTCCCTTACAAAGTACAAATTGCTGAAAACTGTCTAATTCATAACAATTGCTTATGTTTGTAAATGCAAATCTTCTGTGAAACCATTGCTTCTCCTACAGAAGTAGTTTATTTTCTTCAAGAGGGAGGTTCTTATTTTTATGTGTGTTATATTCAAGTTTCATAGACTATAAACACACCACTCCTGATACCCTCTTATATGACAAGTTTGCTTTCTTACCCTTTGGTTGTGGTTGGACATACTTTTATTTATTGAAAAGTGCTTAAAGCAAACCCATGTCTTTATTTGTATTCAAAATCTAGTTATTCACCAATTAACTGGTCAGTTCTTAATCATGGTAACTTCTGCCATTGGAGATGGGAGAGGAGAGCAGTGGCTAAAAACCCACTGCTGCCACCTAGTGTTGTTGGACAAGCACTGCCTCAGCTTGATATCTTGCCTTTATTGTATGTCAGAAAGAGGAACACCATCCTTTGTAGAGAGAGAGAGAGAGCCAGAGACAGGCACAAAGAGAGAGATCAGTTACTTTAGCAATGATCTTAGTAATTAATTATTTAGGAAGCTTTTGTCTCTTTCTATTGACTTTTATATTTGAATAGTCTGGGTTCCAGACATGCTTCTTTAATATGCTTGGCATTTGAATTCTTTGAAGGTTTAAAATTGATGAATACTAAAAACAATGTGGTAGCTTAAGGCAATCATCCATATTGATGAAATTCACTATAAATAGATATATGCTGCAATAATCCATGTGTAGAAGCAATGTGTCCTTTTTATTTTATTCTTATTGATTCCAAACCCTCTAAGGATGTTGTTGTCAATAGTTCAGCCAAAGGCATTAGAAAAAAAACCACAGACCACCAAGTCACTTGGCTTTACAGGACAAACACAAGTACAAGAAAGAAACCCACTACTGTATTTCAATTGATTGATCAAACAAAGTACCATAATTTTCTTGCATGAGATATTATTTTGTTGTCACTGGAACTACCTCTCGAAGGCTCTAAAACACGATATTTAAATGACTTTAAATAATCCAGTACACTGTATATGGATATTTATATGACCTGCAACAGAAACTACAGGTTTTAGGAACCTGAAAGTCTAGAGTTTACATGACAAAGAGCCAACTGGAGTGGCAAGCTGGTGATGGCATGAAAATTAGGTGTCAGGAAAGGTGAGTTATTGATCACCTCTTTCTGTAGCCAGCACCAGCAGAGGAGATGTGTGCCCAGAGATCCAGGAAGCCAACATTCCTGGGAGGGAGCCTGGTAGAGAGGAGAGCATTGTTTTAAAAACAGATAAAACATAAAGTAGTGGTAACAGCACAGGATGGGGAATCTTCTGATGTGAGTTTTCCCACTAATACGATGTGTAATCTTGAACCATGCTCTAACCTGGCTGGGTTACCTCTACTCTTACACATTTCCACATGTGCACAAAATGAAATCAGAAAAATTCCCTTTATCGATGCAACTAAGAGAAATACCCTGGATATTTTCCCCTTCTCTTCTGAAAATATAAATAGAATGGGCTACCTTATGGCACCTTCAAATTTGAGATGTATAAAAAGAAATGGGGCAATGCAATGGTGGCGCAGTGGCAGAGTTCTCACCTGCCTTGACAGAGACCCGTGTTTGATTCCCGGAGCCTGCCTGTGCCAAAAAAAATTAAAGTGAAAAAGAAATGAACCCCCAGATCACAGTGGTTTAATACCATAAGCATTTATTTCACACTCATGTGATAGTTAATAGTAAGTGTTCTGCTCCCTGCTGCATTTCAGGGACCCAGGCTTCCCCACATGGTGACACTTCCATCCTCTAGACCCTGGAGTCTTTCCTTCCAGCCAGTACACAAGAAACCAGAGAGCACAGAGAAGGTTTCGTGGCCAGACTTGAAATTTGTGTGCATTACTTTCACCTTCATTCCACTGGATAGAATTCAGTCACATAGTTACACATACTTCAACCTATACTGAGATGTATTGCCTAGATTTATGCTCAGGAAGTTGAGGAAATGGGTTTTGATAAATATATAACAATACGTTAAACAAATTACATGCACGTCTAGACATCAGGTATTTGTCTAACTCAGAAGTCAGCAAACTATGGGCTACGTATCAAATCTAACACACCACCCATTTTATGGCCCAAGAACTGAGGATGGTTATACAAATTTTAAATGGTTGGGGTAAAGAAGGAAAGAGAGAGCAAAGACCATGCAATAAACTTTTTATCTGCCCTTTACAGAAAATGTTTGCCAACTTCTGGTCTACCTGTATCATTTTGGGTCCTGGGAAGACACAAATATTACCCTCAAAAGAAAATTTAATGAAGAGACTTGCATTAGTCTCTATTGCTGCCTAACAAATTACATCAGATTTAGCCAGTTAAAAGAACACCCATGTATTATTTCACAGCTTCTGTGGATCAGGAGTCTGGGCATGGCTTAGCTGAGTCCTGTACTCAATATCTCACCTCACTGTACCCCAGGGATTGGCTATGGCTGTGGTCTCATCAGAGGCTTCACTGAGGAAATATTCAGTTCCAAACACCATTAGGCACTGACAGAATTCGTCTCTTTTTGGTTGTAGGAATAAGGGTCCCATTTTCCTGATGACCAGTGGCCAGAAGCCACCTTCAGATTTTAGAGGCCACCCACAGTTCCCTGTCATGTAACCCTTTCTAAGGACAGTTCACAACATGACTATTTGTTGTTTCAATGCCAGCTCAGTCTGATACAATGCAGCCTCATTAAGGGAATGACATCCCATCACCACTGCCTTATTCTACCACTTAGAATCGTCACAGGTTCCTCCTGTACTCAAAGAAAGGGATGACACCAGGGTGTGCCTCATTGAAGGGTCACCTGAGGATGAGTCTGCCTCAGGACTGTTTCAAAATTTGGCACAATGGAAGAAAATCAACAAAGGATGACAAAACCCAAGACTATGGGAGCTATAGCCATCACTGGGCCCAGAGGGAAGGGGAGTGAACACTTACCAGAACTAAGTGAGATTTCCGGCCATAAGAGAGGGCTACCATGATGGGGCCAATGCCTTTCAGTGGGGATTGCAGCCATTGCTAGCCCACAGCCTAGCAGGAGGACCAGGGGATAGATGCCAGAACCTTCTCTGTCTTCCAGTTTTCTGCCAGCTGGCCTGATCCTCCCACTGGCTAAAAAGAGACGTGGAGAGCAAGGGAGGATGGTGGACACAATCCACAGAAGTCAGCTCCTAGGGCATAAGCTAGGAGATTAGATACGGAGGAACAAAGAAAAGCTAACCCAAATATCTGGCTTTTGACTTTCTCAAACCGCAAGGAAAAAAGCAAGTGTCCTTTAAGAGGAAATGGTAAATCTACTATTTATATATTATCAGAATCAAGAACGACCAGAGTCTGCTACCAAGTTCAGAGGCCCAGTAAGGCTGTTCAAAATATTCTCCCAAACCAATGCAATTTAGCCTACTAGTCTAGGATAAACTGACCTCAAGAAAACAATGCTGCCTACACCATCTTATGGACAGGGAGAGACAACAGCAATCATTTCTCTAAGCACTTATGTAATTGGAGAAATTCTGTCTTTATGAAAAAGCATGAATACAGTTCCACCCAACCCCAGCAGCAGGTGACACCTGGTAGTCCTTTGCATTTGAATTTCCAGCTTAGTGTCTGTTTTAAATGAATTCTGAGTTTACTCCCACGAGTCAGGCCTGCTATAGACACAGAGGCATGTTCCATCTGTGGAAAGCTGGAAATTTCAGGACCAGAATTTCAGTAAGTAAATTTCTAAATGGTAGAGGCAATTTCTACTAGGCCTGCTTCCCAAGATAGCTGCTCACCTACCTCAACTGTAGTTAGGAAAAAGGTGGTTTTAAAAAGCAACTGTTAGCAGATGATTAAAGAGAAAATTGCAAGAGAATCAAGGCATATCAGTCTTTGGCACGTTTCTGGGTGTTTTTGTTTTGTTTCATTTTGAGCATATGAGAGAATGGGGCATGATTATCCAAAAGTGACTTTCATTCTTAAATAATGCATTCATGGGATCTAAGTATGTTTTGTATGTAATAAAGCCAAAGGTACTAAAGATGCAGAAAGTGAATATAAATTCCAGAAGCAGAAATTTGAGCTGGAATCTACCACTAATAAAATTTGAGTAAATTCTTTGATTAATACAAGAGGCTTTCCTTCACTTGACTTATTCCCACACCCTAGCACCCAATCATGCTGCTAACTGAAGTTTTATAAAAGAGTTCAGGTCAAATTAATTTTAAAGAACTCATTAGCTATATGTGATATCATGGCAGACTTTCTCCAGTAACTTCAGGTTCCCTATAAACAGAAAAATAATGATGAAGAAAATAAAGCAGTAACTATACCAGATTGTGAAAGATAGTGTTGTTTTAAACCTCTAATTATTGGTTCATAAAAATAAATTACATTAGCCATGAAAGTTTCATCTGAATCCAGAGTAACTTATGATTGGTGCTACTGGAGCCAGATGAGCTCACAGCAACAAGATATTTTAAAGTCTTACCATAAAATAAAACATGTGGTCTGGAAAACCATTAGCAGCAAAGTTTTTCCATCTTCCTGGGCTGTAAGGAAAATAAGTTAGTTAATAGAGATACATAGTTTACAGAGATACAGAATGTTTAGGAGTTGAGCATAGGGGAATATTTTTTAAACTACTTTTCTAATTTTGGGATTTGTTGTTATAACAAATATTGTTTTACAATACGAAAGTAAAGTTCTCTTTTCTTTTTAAATGAAGCTGGTGTAAAGTAGATTATGTGTAGCCAGAAACTGTTTTTTATACCAATGAAGTGAGGAATTGTGTGTGTTTTGAAAGGGGGGGAGGGGGTGGTGGATATTGGGTTTGGAGCGTTGTTTTATCTATTTAATTCAAGAGATATTTTCAAAAATTTTTATTCTTAAATTTACTTCAATGCTGAAGATTGGAGATACAGTTACCCAGCACAGTGTTAAGCAGAATCTGTCAATTATCCACTTAATTTGGTCTTCATATTTCAGAAAATATTACATTGGACATGCGTTTTCTAGGGTAATATTGGCATTTATGTTGATCAGGTTCTCATTATAATCGTCAAATTCTCACTTTATGTTGAACAAGATAGCCCCAGAACATGAGTCTAAAATACCATCCTTTTGTGGTTTCCCACCCTCTTGCTCTTTGTATATGTAATATAAATGACATACAGTCCAGATGACTTATGTGAATCCTAACTTTGTTCTGTTTATAGTCCCAGACTTCATTGCAACAGCCCCTGAGTACTCTTCACAGTCCACCTCTGGAACTGATGCTCCAGCTTTGTCTTCCATATCTCCAAATCTTCACATCTTTGCGCATGCTATTTCGATTTGAAATGCCTTTCCCTTATTTTCAGTCATGTTAACTCTTTTTCATTCTGTTGGGTAAGCACACCCTCCCCTGTACAACCTTCATTGTTATACCAGGCAAAAATTAGTCATTCATTCTAAGATTCTGTAGCACTTTGTCGATAGGATAGCCTTGATCACACTACATTGCAAGGATTTTTTCAACATGCCCATCTCCACCACTGAACTGTGAAGTAGTTTATCCTTACTTACACCTACCCCACCACTGCATCCTGGCACAAAATAGACATTTAATAAATCTTTGTTTTGTTTTGTTTGCATGGGCAGGCACCAGGAATTGAACCCGGGTCTCCGGCATGGCAGGTGAGAACTCTGCCTGCTGAGCCACCGTAGCCTGCCCCAATAAGTCTTTGTCTAATGAAGGAATGATTAAATGAATACTGAATATTAGAGTTCCCCTACTGAGAATCAATAGTCTAATTTACATGGCATGGGAAAAAAATAATGGAATCAAAAGCTTATGTATTAATCATCTGTAATTTAGGGCAGTGTTAAGTGCAAACAACAGGGGCCAATATGTCCCTAACCCTGGCATATATGACAGTTTCAAATTTATGCAGATATAGTCTGAATTTTTCTTAATGCTTCTTACACTTTAAGTATGTTAACAGGAATGGGATAGGTAAATGAGACTAGGAAAGAAGGGAACTAAAATTCATAAACTTATTCTGGAGAAAATACAGTGGAAGGAGCCCAGAACCACTGCCTATCTCTGATATCAAGCAAGAGAATTGAATCCATCCATACATTCATTTCTTGTTTTTAGAACCTTGCTAAGCCAACACAAGGTAGAGTTTTCTCTGTGCCAGTAGAGGGCAGCACACACTTCACTAATAGGAGAAGCTCAGATGTGCTGCTGTCCTTTAGCAGCGGGGCTTGGAGAATAAGTGCACTGGGGACAAAGATCCCAGAATTGTTCTACTTCAACAAAAAGTCTCTTGAAAAAGTTTTTGGTCGTTAAGACTTTTTGTAATAACATTATTTAATTGACTTACAGTTTTCGAGCCGTGATCATATTAAGCTTTGAGAGTCAATGGCGCAAAGTGGAAAGAACTGAGGCTGTGGGGCCCGGCAGAAAAGGTGTGTAAATCTAGAACACGCCACTTACCAACTGCGAGACTGAGTCAAGCCACTTAACCTCTCCAACCCTCTTTTTTCCCCCTTATCTTTAAAGTACATACAATAAGATATTTATCAAGGGGTTAATGTAAAATCAAATAAGCAAACACTATCTGCTTGATGCTTTTTAGTTGTCTTCCTCCCTTCCCTGTTCTTCCCGCGTGAGAGAAGCAAACAGTTTCCGCAAATACCTCTCCTAGGCAAGCCTCTCAAGAGGTGCAAAGACAGAACCACAGGGAGCCTGCTCAGAGCCGGCCAAGTGGGCCGAATTTCTCTGCCACAAGGCCGGGCAGGGACTCAGGAGGTGGGGCGGGCAGGAAGGGCGAGCCCCTGCTAGAACCTCGTGTCTGGGGTGGGGCCGGCGGGGGCCGGTGGGCCATGGGGGCTTCTCATAGCCCAGCCCCTGCAACGAGAAAGAAAATACCTTCATGCGAAACCCTATCCGTGGCCCCATTGTGGGACAATTTGTGTTAATGTGTTGCAGACCAGATCAGGGATTTTTTTGGGGGGGTTCGGTGGAGAAGAGAGCCATGGACACCGTGCTGAGAAGAGACCCAGCATAGGGGGGCTCCGGGCTCAAGGTCGTGGGCGTTGAGACCTCTGCGGCCGGGACGCCCCCAACATTGCAGGGATAAGCAGAGGTGAAGGAGGGCTTGGGGGGGGTCTGTAATCAACCTGTGAGGAGCTCGGAAAGAATATTCACTTTGTATATTGTACCACTTCTCAACCCGTTCAACTTTACTTCCTTAAGTGAGACTCTGGAAGGCACCTGTTACTTCATCTCTTTGGTCCTGTTTTCTCAAATGGGGACAGTAACACTTCACAGATACCTTGTTAGGAAGCAGTTCTCAGGACCTGGCAGGAACTCAAGAGGTTGAGTTGGAGATGTTACCCGTGACCTCCCACAACACATGAACAGGCATCTCTCAAGATGTTTTATAATACTATTCATCCTAGTTATGTCTTCAATTTAAAAACAGAAAAAGAATATTTTTTCACCGTCCTCAACATAATACTACTTTATGTACTTGAAATCAAGGTGTATTCGACTTTCTCAGTCTTCTCTATGCCGAAGTTTCATGGATTTTTATTACTCAAAATATTTGCCATTGAATTTTATGTGGCTTTTAAGTTTAAAAAGTGGAACTTTATTCCTAGTGTAGATTACACCGTGGTGGGAATATGTATTTTAATATGATAGATTGTACTAATGGATTTTCCATACACTTCATTTGGTTCATGTAATGAAGTGATGGATTCTGTTTGTTATTTTATATAAGATTTGTGCATTGATAGTCATAATTGATGCTGCTTTGTTGCTTTCCTTTTCTGTACCATCTTTGTCAAGTTTTTGGTATCCATGTAAACTTCTTTACAAGCTGAATTTGGAAATTTCACTTTTTTTCGACTCTCTAGAATTATTTAAATAGCTTTGAGTTTACCTAATTTTGAGGTCTTTGGTAGTATTCCTCTAGGAAACTAAATATAATAACTTTATGACAGGTTGCTCTTTGACAACTTTTTATCTTGTGTTAAAATTAGTTTGTTAACCTAAATTTTCTGTAGCACATAATGTAACTCAACCTGTCTAGATAGCTCATTTAAACAAACGAACACAGGGAGCCCAGAATAAAAATGAGGGCGTTTAATCCTGTATAGCTTAATGTAATGCCTGGATATATCCCAGAATATGCTAAGCAGATAATCAAAAAGTATTGGCAAAATTCCTTGAGGGATGGAAGAAAAAATACGGAACTATTAAACTTTACCACCGGGGAAACCCAGGATACTGTGTCAAACATTAGGGACACCCAAATCAATAGGCCAAGCCCTTGCTCTTGTGAAGCTTATGTATGAGGCAGAAAAGCTTATGCTACCTATAGGTATGCCTGAGAATCACCTCCGGAGGACCTGTTCTGTTACTCAGATGTAGCCTCACTCTCTCTAAGCCCAAATCTGCAAGTGAAATCATTGCCCTCCCTGTTATGTGGGACATGACATTCAGGGGTGAAAATCTCCCTGGCGGCGTGGGAGATGATTCCCAGGAACGAGTCTGGCCCTGGCACTGTGGGATCGATAATGCCATCCTGACCAAAAAAGGGAAAAGAAGTGTAACAAATGAAGTATCAGTGGCTGAGAGAGTTCAAATAGAGTCGAAAGGCTACTTTATCCATTGCTCTTATGTAAACTTCAGTTAGAGATTGATACCTATCATAACTTGCCAAACCCCAACCAAAACCACTCTAGGCAATCCTAAAGAACACCTAGGATGTTATATAAGATTCTACAAAGGTTCCATGCACTAGGGTAACTTTCCAGAAACCTACAACCTCCAGATGGGTCCCTGGACCAGATAAGTCCTGAAATTTAGAGGGGCCAGCCTTTCCAGAACATCAACTAGTTCCATCTCCCAACCCCTTATTATTGACAGCCCTTCCAATGTGATAAAGTTAGAATGGGCATAGCCCAAATACCCCTAAAGAGTGGGAAAAAAGATCAAAGGTGATGGTGCAGTTATACAGAGAAGGTAGGGTTTAACAAATGAATATGACTGCTGAATCATTATATTGATATTTCTTTTAGTCTCCAGTATCTTAGAGCAGCTAAAAATAAAAAAAACTGTGGAACTGTAACCCATACTAAACTCTGAAATCTGTTGTACAACTAATTGTTGTGCTGTGCTTTGAAATTTATTGCTTTTTTGTATATGTCATTTTTCACAAAAAAGAAAAAAATGATGATGAAACATACATATTCCTTCTAGCTGCTACAGAACATTGTAGCTAGAAGGAAAAATCTGAGACTGTCATATGGTAGCCCATGATAAACTCTGGGATCTGTCCTGTAACTACTTGTTGAAAAGTGCTTTGAAAATTATTATCTTTTTCTTTCTTTGCTTTGTATATATGTTATATTATACAATAAAAAAGTTAAAAAAATTAGTTTGTTAAGAGTTTCTTTCTCTACTGGAGTCAGTTTGGGTAAATGAATTTTCAGTTATTCGTTTTATCCAAGTTTTCACATTTAACTTCAGAGCAGGCACAAAACTACATATATGATTATTTTTAGTTCCTTTCCTTTGTCATGTTTTATTTTGTGTGTTTGTGCTCCCATCACTACTCTTTTCTAAATGTTAGATTAGTTAGCAGTTGATCTTTTTATTTTTTACCAAAGACCCATTTGTTGTTGGTTGGTTTATTCTATTATTTTACTATTTTCTTATTCATTAATTTCTGATTTTATCTTTATTAATTCTTCCCTTTGTTTCCCTTTGATTTACATTTTATTTGTTCTACCTTTTTGTCAAGTTAATTCATTTTTATTCTGACATTTTTATTAACATCTGTATTTATATGAGCACCACTTTTGCAATAACCAATAGATGCTGATATGTTGTGTTTTTATTATTTTCAAGAAATTTTGAATTTTAACTTTACTCCCCCTTTGATTCAAATTTTCAACTACCATTTGAAAATTTTTTTTCCAACTATAAGAGCTTGTTTCCACACTTTTAAAATTACTTTTTAGTTTTATTGCACTGTGGTCAGAGAATATTGTTTGTATTCTTTCTATATTTTAGAATTATGAGTTTTTCTAGAATTATGAATGGTCAGTTCATATGAATGTTACATGTTCTTTGGGAACAAAATTTCACACAATCTATTACTGAAGTGTATAATTCCATACTGAGCTATAAACCTACCCTACTGATTTGTTTTTTCAGTCTTTTGTAGTTTAATTAATTTTTTGTCAACTTTGATCTGATGTGAGATGTATATTAAAGTGTCATAATTAGTGTTGATTTTAATTCTTTTTCCCTGAATTCTCTTACAGATTTTCCTTGCTAAAAGTCATTGCTGAGAGTTTAGGTGCATATATATAATAACTGTTAAATAATTTTATGAATTATAGTCTTTAGCATTATAAAGTTTCCTTCCTTCTTCTATTTGAGAAGTTGTTTGCCTGAATTCTACTTTACTTAATGTCAATATCGCAATCCTTCTTTCTTTTTGTTTGCTAAGTGCATCCATTTGCTGCACTCCCATGCCCCCACATGCGCACAGGCCCCCAATCACCTCATTCAGCTCTGGGAACTGCACATTACAGCAGTCCTAGAATGGCACATGCACACAACCCTCAGCCTCACTTCCCAGCTCTGAGAAATTGTCGACCTGCACAGCTGGGTCACATCTGCTCCCAATCCACAAAGACATAATGCTGACCTGCTGCCACAGCTCTATGCATGCTCACAAAAGGCACCATGCCTTAGACACCATGGTTATGCCCCCCAGACCAGTGCACCCACACAGCTACATCCTCCCTGGCTACTGGGCACCCAGTTTCACAAGCACCATCATAACATCCCCAACCTGTGCCTATACCTGCCCTGAAACAAATCACCATACTGAGTGCTCCACCCCATCCCCTGCTCCCTGCTGTACAAACATCCCACAAACACAAGGCCTTAGACTACTGAAAGAACTCAACTCTCAAAGTAAATCAATCAAGATATCTACATGTGATGAAGACAGAAGAAGATCACTAAGCATATCACAATGCAGACAAATATAGCCCTGCCTAATGACCAAATTAAAACACCAGAGGAGACACAGACATTGGAACAACTAATCAAAGATGTTCATACAACTCTACTTAATAAGTGGGATAGCAAATGACATAAAGGAGATCAAGAAGACAATAGAAGAGCACAAAGAGGTATTTGAAAGAATAAATGGAAAAATAGCAGAAGTCACAGAGATTAAAGACTCCATTGACAAAATAAAAACCATACTAGAGGCACACAACACCAGATGTGAAGAGACAGAAGAAAGAATAAGTGATATAGAGGACAGGATAACTGACTTTTAAGACTCAAAACAGCAAATGGCAAAAAAGATGGAAAAACTGAATGGGAACTCAGGGAAATGATAGACAAAACAAAGTGCACAAATATAAGAATCATTGGTGTCCCAAAAAGAGAAGAGAAGAGTAAAGGGCTAGGAAGAGTAGTTGAGGATATAATGGGGGGAAACTTCCCAACCATCATAAAGGACATAAATATACAAGTCAAAGAAACCCAAAGAACTCCAAACAGAATAAATCCAAATAGGTCTTCCCCAAGACACATCCTAATCAGTCTGTCAAATGTTGAAGAGAAGCAGAAAATCTTGAAAGCAGCAAGAGAAAAATAATCTACTACATACAAGGGAAATCAAATAAGACTGAGTTCAGACTACTCAACTAGCACCCTGGAGGTAAGAAGACAGTGGTATGATATATTCAAGATCCTGAAAGAGAAAGACTTCCAGCCAAGAATTCTGTACCCAGCCAAATTGTCCTTTAAAACTGAGGTAGAGATTAAAGGTTTCACAGACAAAGAAGTCCTGAAAGAATTTGTCAACAAGAGACCAGCCCTACAAGAAATACTAAAAGGAGTTCTGCCAGCTGAAAAAAAAAGACAGGAGAGGGAGGTGACTTAAAGAATACAAAAAGTAAGAAGGAAAAGAATATATAGATCTGACAAATAAAATAAATAAGATAAGAAGGTGGAATCAAGAAACACCTTTTCAGTAATAACTTTGAATGTTAACAGACTAAACTTACCAATTAAAAGATAAAGATTGGCAGAATGGATTAAGAAACATAATCCACCTATATGCTGCTTACAAGAGACTCATCTTAGACACAAGGATACAAATAAATTGAAAGTGAAAGGGTGGAAAAAGACCTTCCACACAAGTTGTAACCAAAAGAAAGCAGGAGTAGCTATACTAATATTGGACAAAAGAGACATTAAATGTAAAGACATCCTAAGAGACAAAGATGGATACTATAGACTAATTAAAGTGTCAATTTACCAAGAAGATATAACAATCATAAATGTTTATGCCCCCAATAAAGGAGCTCCAAAGTACATGCCACAGACATTGGCAAAACTGAAGAGAGCAATAGATATCTCAACAATAATAGTAGGAGACTTCAATACACCACTCTCCTCTACAGATAGAACAACCAGACAGAAGATCAACAAGGAAACAGAGAAGTTAAATAACTTGATAAATGAATTAGACCTAACAAACATATATAGGTAATTGCACGCCAAAGCACAAGGTTATACATTCTTCTCTAGTGCTCATGGAAAATTCTCCAGGATAGATCATATGCTGGGACACAAAACAAGTCTTTATAAATTAAAAAGCATTGAAATTATTTAAAGCACTTTCTCTGATCCCAGTGGGATGAAGCTGGGTCTCAATAACCACCAAAGAATGAGAACATTCACAAATAAATGGAGATTAAATAACTCACTCTTAAACAACCAGTGGGTCAAAGAAGACATTGCTGGAGAAATTAGCAGCTATCAGAAGATGAATGAAAATGAGAATATAACTTACCAGAACTTATGGGATGTGGCAAAGGCTGTGCTGAGCAGTAAATTTATTGCCTTAAAAGCCTATATGAAAAAACAAGAAAGAGCAAAAATTGAGGACTTAACAGCAAACTTGGAGAAACTTGAGAAAGAACAGCAAACTAACCCCAAAGCAAATAGGAGAAGCAAAATAACAAAGATTAAAACAGAGATAAATGAATGGGAGAACAAAAGAACAATAGAAAGAATCAGTAAAACCAAAATTTGGTTCTTTGAGAAAAATCAATAAAATTGATGGGCCACTGGCAAGACTGAGAAAGAAAAAAAGAGAGAGACTGCAAATAAACAAAATCAGAAATAAAAAGGGGTGCATTACCACAGACCCTGAAGAAATAAAAGAAATCATAAGAGGATACTATGAACAACTATATGCCAACAAACTAGACAACTTAGATGAATTGGACAAATTTCTGGAGACACACAAGCAAGCTACACTGACTTAGGAAGAAACAGAAGATCTAGACAAACCAATCACAAGTAAACAGATTCAATCACTCATCAAAAATCTTCCTAACCAAGAAAAGCCCAGGGCCAGATGGCTTCACAGGGGAATTTTATCAAACAGTCCAGAAAGAACTAACACCAATCCTGCTCAAACTTTTCCAAAAAATTATGGAAAAAAGAACTCTATCTAACTCATTTTATGAAGCTAATATCATTTTAATACCAAAACCGGGTAAAGAAAGGAAGATATAGGCCAATCTCCCTAATGAACATGGATGCAAAAATTCTCAATAAAATATTAGCAAATTGAATCCACCAACATATTAAAAGAAATATACACCATGACCAAGTGGGGTTTATACCAGGAATGCAAGGATGGTTCAGTGCAAGAAAATCAATTAATGTAATACAGCACATTAACAAATCAAAAGGGAAAAATCACATGATCATCTCGATAGATGCTGAAAAAACATTTCACAAAATTCAGCATCCTTTTCTGATAAAAACACTCCAAAAGAAAAGAATCAAAGGTAACTACCTCAGTATGATAAAGGGAATATATGAAAAACTGATAGCCAGCATCATATTCAATGGAGAGGAACTGAAAGCCTTCCCCCTAAGATCAGATACAAGACAAGGATGCCCACTGTCACCACTATTATTCAACATTGTACTAGAAGTTCTAGCTAGAGCAATCAGGCAGGACAAAGAAATAAAAGGCATCCAAATTGGAAAGGAAGAAGTAAAACTCTCATTATTTGCAGATGATATGATACTATACTTGGAAGATCCTGAGATATCTCCGGCAAAGTTACTTCAGCTAATAAACAAATTCAGCAAGGTGGTGGGATATAAAATTAATGTGCAAAAATCAGTAACATTTGTACACACAAGCAATGAGGTAGCTGAGGAGTCAAGGAAAAAATTCCATTCAAAATAGCAACTAAAAGAATCAGATACTTAGGAATGAATTTAACTAGAAATGTAAAGGACTTGTACACAGAAAACTACATAACATTGCTAAAAGAAAGCAAAGGAGATCTAAATAGGTGGAAAGACTAAATATAGTTAAGATGTCAATTCTCTCCAAATTGATCTACAGATTCAACACAGTACCAATCAAAATTCCAACAACCTACTTTGAAGATTTGGAAAAGCTAACTACCAAATTCATCTGGGAGGGAAAGAGACCCTGAATAGCTAAAACCATCCTAAAAAAAGAAGAACGAAGTGGGAGGATTAACAGTCCCTGGCTTCAAGACCTATTATAAAGCCACAGTGGTCAAAAGAGCATGGTACTGCCACAAAGATAGAAGCATTGACCAATGGAATAGAATTGAGAGTGCAGAAATAGACCACCAAATCTATGGTCAACTGATTTTTGACAAGGCCCCCAAATCCTCTGAACTGGGACAAAATAGTCTTTTCAATAATTGAGCACGGAAGAACTGGGTATCAATAGCCAAGCAAATGAAAAAGGACCCCTATCTTACACCCTACACAAGAATTAACTCAAAGTGGATCAGACACTTAAATGTAAGAACTAGCACCATAAAGCTTCTAGAGGAATATGCAGGGAAACATCTTCAAGACGTAGTAATAAGAGGTAGCCTCCTAAACTTTACACCCAAAGCACAATCAACAAAAGAAAAAAATAGATAAATGGGAACTCCTCAAAATCAAATGCTTCTGTACCTCAAAAGACTTTGTCAAAAAGTTAAAGATGCAGCCAACTCAATGGGAGAAAATATTTGGAAATCAAATATCATACAAAGGTTTTATTCCTATATATACAAAGAAATCACACAACTCAACAACAAAAGAACAAACAATCCAATTATAAAATGGGCTAAAGATATGAAAAGATGCTCATTTTCACTGGCTATAAGGGAACTGCAGATCAAGACTACAGTGAGATACCACCTCACACCTATAAGAATGGCTGCTATTAAACAATCAGGAAACTATAAATGTTGGAGAAGATGTGGAGAAACTGGGACACTTATGCACTGCTGGTGGGAATGTACAATGGTGCAGCCACTATGGAAGACTGTTTGGCGGTTCTTTAGGAAACTAAATATCGAGCTGCCCAGCAATAGCTCTATTTGGTACATACCAAGAACCCTTCAGAGCATAGGGGTAAGGAAGACAGTGTCTATATTTTTGAACCACACATACTCTTTGAGATCAATGGAAGAAAGGTTTATTTGATCTGAAACTGAAATTTCCTGTATTGCTTAATCCAATCCAACCTATCTGTATAGCTCATTTGAACAACTGAAACACAGAAATCACAGAATGAAAAAGAGGTTCTTTAATCTTGTATAGATTATTGCAATGCCTGGCAACATCCTAGAGTATATTAACCAGATAATCAAAAAGTATTGGCAAAGTCCCCTGAGGGAGTGGAGAAAGACTATGCAACTATTAAACCTTACCATCAGGGAATCCCCTGATACTGTGTCAAACTTTAGGGACACCCAAATCAATAGACTGTGCCCTCATCATGACGCTTACTCTTGTGAAGCTTATGTAGGTAGCAGAGAAGCTTAGACTACCTATTGGCATGCCTAAGAGTTACTTCTGCAGGACCTCTGTTGTTGCTCAGATGTGGCCTCAGGTTCTCAAAGCCCACCTCTGCAAGTGAAATAATTTCCCTCCCCCTGATGTGGGACATGACATCCCAGGGTGAAAGTCTCCCTGGTGACATGGGAGAGAACTCCCAGGGATGAATCCAGACCTGGCACCGTGGAATCAACAATTCCATCCTGACCAAATCGGGGAAAAGAAGTGTAATTAAATTATCAGTGGCAGAGAGAGTTCAATTAGAGTCGAGAGACTACTCTGGAGGTTGCTCTTACACAGGTTTCAGGTAGACCTTGCTACCTATCATAACCTGCCAACCCCCAACCAGGATGATTCCAGGCAATCCTAAAGAACACCTAGGGCAATTTATAAGATTCCACAAGAGTTCCAGGCACTAGAGTAACTTTCCAGAAACCTACAACATCCAGATGGGTCCCTGGTCCCAGTAAGTCCTGATACCTAGCCCAGCCTCTCCAGAACATGAGATAGTTCCATCTCCCCTACCCCATATCAGTAACAGACCCTTCCAATATCAAAAATTTAGAATTGCCATAGCCAAAGCAACCCCAATGAGAGGGTATGGAAAGATCAAAGGTGATGGTGGAATTATACATACAAGATAGGACTTAACAAATGAATATGAATGCTGAATCATTAAATTGATATCTCTTTTAGTCTCCAGTATTTTAGAACAACTAGAAGTGAAAACTTAAAATTGTGAAATTGTAACCTATGTCCAAGTCTGAAATATGTTCTACAATTAATTGTGGTGTTGTGCTTGGAAATTTATAGCTTTTTTGTATATATGTTATTGTTCACCAAAAAAAGAAGGAAAAAAAAAGTCAATTGTGATGATGAAAAAGTATTTAAGCCCTCTAGCCTCCTATATCCTGGAGCAGCTAGAAGGAAAAATACAAGTAGATCTCATGGTAGCCATGATAAACTCTAGCATCTGTCCTGTAACCACTTTTTGAAGAGTGCTTTGAAAACTATTGCTTTTTTCTTTCTTTACTTTGTATATATGTTGTACTATACAATAAAAAAAAGTTTTTAAAAAAATGTGTTTTGTCACTGCCCTGCCCCCCACATAGGACATGACTCCCATGGGTGTAAATCTCCCAGGCAACGTGGGACAGAACTCCCAGGATGAGCCAGGACCTGGCATCATGGGATTGAGAAAACCTTCTTGACCAAAAGAGGAAAGAGAGAAATGAGACAAAATAAAGTTCCAGTGGCTGAGACATTTCAAACAGAGTTGAGAGGTTATCCTGGAAGTTATTCTTATGCATTATGTAGATATCCCTTTTTAATTTATGGTGTATTGGAGTGGCTGGAGGGAAGTACCTGAAACTGTTGAGCTGTGTTCCAATAGCCTTGATTCTTGAAGACGATAGCATAAAGATAGAACTTCTATAATGTGACTGTGTGGTTGTGAAAACCTTGTGTCTGATACTCTTTTTATCCATGGTATGGACAGATGAGTGAAAGAATATGGATAGATAAATAAATAAATAATAGGGGGGATAAGGGGTAAAATAAATTGAGTAGATGGAAATACTAGCAATCAATGAGAGGTAGGGATAAGGAGTATAGGATGCATGAGTTTTTTCTTTTTTCTTTTACTTTTTTTTCTGGAGTCATGCAAATGTTCTAAAAAATGATCGTGGTGATAAATGCACAGGTATGTGATGATATTGTGAGCCATTGATTGTACACCATGTATAGACTGTATGTGGGTGAAGATTTGTCATTAAAAATATTTTTAAATATGTTTTAAATTCCTTGTTTTATGTGTGTTTCATGTATACAGCACATAGTTGAATTTGTTTTTGCTAGTCAATCTAAAAATCTTTTTCTTTTAATGAGTGTGTTACACCCATTTGCCTTCTTTTGTTATGATCAATATGTTTGGTGTTATTTTTTTCCATATGGTCCATTTTATTTAATTTCTCCTTTTTAATACTTATTTTGCAATTTTGTGTTTCTTTTCTCATGACTCTATTCATACTAATAAATTTTTTAATTGCTTAAACTCCTCTTTTGTAGATGGTGACTATTGGTTCCCTAATATGAGCAAAATTGAAATTACTTAGTAATCTTTTTCGCATGCTCTCCTTCCCCAGTATATAATTTAACACAATATCCTTTTACTCCTAGTTAATACCTATGAGGCAATCGGCAAGCACATTCTACTTTTCATGTTGCCCCCTGCCTGCATTTTCTGTTAATTGCATTATATGGACCTTGTCAGAGCTCATCAAACTGCACACTGCTCTGTCGCACTTATCCTCAACATTTACTTCATTTTAAAGTTAAGCAAATGTCAAATATTTTCTGTTATTTCTTAGTTGCCTGTAACTCATTCTCTAATATATTTTTTAGGAAGGGCTAATAGAAGTAACATCCTATGAATACTTTTATGTTCATAACTGTAACTTTATGGTCTTTATTTCTTGCCTCCCTATATAAAATCCTGTTCACATTGGCTTGAGTATTTTAAATATATTTCTCCATTATAATCTGGCATATATTGGTGCTGTTAAAAATTGTGATCTAAAAGGGTTTTCTTTACCTCATCAATGACTCAGTCTTTATTTTGTGGTCCTGCTTTGTCTTCTCTTTTTGTTTTCTAAATCCTCCTCTTTTCATATCCTCCATGACTAACTCATCTCATTTATGAGATTTCTATCCTGATTTGTGTTGTTCTAACATGGCTTCTATTATTTTTCTTTATTGCTTTTAGTTCATTTTGAACTATAATGTTACAGTTTCCTCCTGCTTTGTGGCTCTCTTTTCTATTGTGCCTTATGTTTCTGTCAGTGTGCTTTGGGTTTGGTTTTCTTCTTTGTTCTTACAATCCTTTTGCAGGGCCCTGTCAGGACAACAGAGCTCACACTAATTAGTCCAATAGAAAACTATTAATAAGCGATACTTGTGGAAAATATTTTGAAAGAACTAAAACATCATAGAATGAGGCAACTAAGAAATTAGCAACTTCAAGATCTTACTATAACACCTTGTGCTCTGGAGGGACAAAGCAGGGGGTATCAGGGTTATTAGAGCCCAAGAACCTGGCCACCCAAAGAGAGCAGGACAATGTCTAGGGGCTTCCTGGTGGGCGCTGCAATGGCAAGGCAATTCTTAGAGGGAATTTACGTTGTTTTCTTGTATAAAAGAAATTCCCTAAACTTTTTTTTCTAATGTGTCAAGGAACTTTGCTGTGATGACAGCCCAGCTATTACACGCAGGTACACTCATCCTTCCCTCCTGCCATTTAGTTTATATAAATTTCAAAATCTTATTTTAAGTCTGAGTTTATGGTCTTTTTTTTCTGAAAGCCCTGATATTTTCTCCTACTTTCCTTATGCTGGAGAGTGGTATTATTTTAAAAGAGGTTTCCCTTTCTAACTATTGACATGTAATGGTGATATTTTAAAGGGCTGATTGCTTCATCAGTGGGTGTTGCTCAGTCGTGACTTGTTGATTTTGTGACTCATTTGAAATGGAGATTGGATTTGTAGGTCTTGGATTCAGAAGATAATTCTGCAATGGAGTTATAGAGAAGGAGTCCACAGCATATCAGAAATGATTAAGGTCATGATAGAGAAGGAATAGAGTAAATGTGGAAATAAGAAGGGAAAAGAGCCTAGAACAAATGCCTGTACCATTTCTTCAGAGCTTTCTGCCAGTCAAGATATCCATAAGCTCATCTATAAGATGCTTATTTGGAACTAATGTGTAGTTATGTGACTTTCTTTATCATCTCCATAGTCAGTTTATGTACATCACTTAGAGATACATTTAATAACACAAATGAGTGGGAATTTCATGTACCAGAGAAGGTCAGTTAAAGAGATATTTACAGGGAAGTTGGGAAGAATGCATGACCAGTTCCTAGAGTCACATCACCTGAGTAGTCACCTTTACCTATATGTAGAGGCAGGTCTGATTTCTCCAAATTATCTTGCAAAGCTTGATGGATATTTGTGGATATGTTGTTGCAAGAAACAAAAAGAAAGACTAAAGGACAAAATTGCCAGCTACAAAAGAGCTCCATGAATATTCTCAAATGAGTTAAATGCATAATCTCTGGTATTTGGAGCATGCTGGTTTTAACAGTTATCTAACTACTCTCAGAAGTTTTGAACTGAAATTCCAGGAAATAATGATGTGGTGCAAGGAATTCCCAATGTAATTGGTAGCCAAAATTCAACAATCACCACAGGGAGGATGGGGCTGCCCAAGGCAAAGGATGATCCTTATGAAAGAAAAAATATATCCAGGCCAGTTATATGCCTTCCTCTCTCTCTCTCTCTCTCTTAGTTATCTTATAACTTTGACTTCCTAGAACTTTAATTTCCTAGCTTTTTAATCTTGGGTGGGTCACTGTCATGGTCAGGTTCATGTGTCAACTTGGCCATAGAAATTTTATACTTACGAATATTTCCTGTTGATTCTGCTTCTCTACAGAACCCTAACTAATACAGTCACTCTTTGTAACCCTCAGTTTTCATATCTGAAGAAAGGAATGTTTTATCTTGAAAAATAGTTCCCAATCTCATATTGTGAGTGTGTTGATGGATGGGAGAAAATGGTTCCAAGGATGGGCGTTTGGTGAATGCCTTGGGTATTGCAGAGAATTCATAGACTATATTATCTATGCAGCATGCTCAAGTGAGTAATGTGAGTATATAAATGCTACCAGACAGGTATCTTGCTATGGGGCAAAAAATGGTCGAACACCACTGGTCCAGTTAATCTTTCATGTTCACACTACTCTAATTGGAATAAGAACCAATTCTCAGCTGTAAACTAACCACCTCTCTGTCTGTGCACGGCTACCATGAGCATTTATGAGACAGGGATTAAAAGCAAACACTATCCTAATGCTCTCCACGGGGTCAACTGGCAGGACCATCCAGATCAGAGGCCAAGATCAAAGAGTGAAATCGATTTAGTCATTAAGTTCCTCTTGGGTTCCCAGTCTGACTCATTTTAATCCTCTTCTCTTTTTCAGGTGCTTAACTGTCCTTGTAGAGCCACGGCCTTTGCTAAAAATTAAATTACTGTTAATGTTTATTTCTAAACAAAATGTGAGGTAAAATGCTATGTGCTCTCCTCTTCAGATTACTGAAATAATGTGCTACCATGAGTCATTTTGAATAATTTTAACAGAAATTGTGATTATTTTCCTACCTAATTTTATCTCTTATTTATTTCTACATGAACAATATCACCCATTTTGTTTATTCAGTAAATAGCTATTGTTCCTAGTAGAGACCAGCCACTCATGTAGGTCCAAGAAAACGCTTAACTAATAGAAACAAAGACCTAGGCCTCACTGAAGCTTGCATTGTAATGCTGTAAATTGGATTAAATATATATTTCTAAGATGATTCAGGCTATAAAGTATAAAGGGCATTATTTATATGAAGTTGTCAAGAAAGATTTTTATAATAAATTGATATTTGAGTAGAGACCCAAAGGAAGTGAAGGAGTAAGCAATATGGAATAAGCAGGGAAAAGGTATCTGGGAACAGAGAGGAAGTCCAAGGTCTCTGGCACTACAACATATTCAGTGTGTTCAAGACACAGCAAGGAGACCAAGGACATTGGAGGGTTTTGAACAGAGGAATGGCATGATCTTACTTATGTTTTAAAGGATCACTCTGGCTGTTATATTGAGAAAAGACCCCCAAAGACAAAGGTGGAAGCAGAGAGATGAGTTAGCATGGTGTAAATATAAGAACAACTTGGCTTGTATTAGGAAAGTCTCAAGGAAGGGGATGAGATGTCATCTCATTAGATGGGGAATGAAGAAAAAGAAGTCAAAGCTGCCTCCAAGTGTTTTTGGGCTGAGCATCTGGCAGAATGGAGTTAACTGAAATAAGAAGACTATAGGTAGAGCAGATTTGATAGCAATGGAGAGGCAGAGTTCAATTTTGAACATGGAAAACACCTATTGACATCTGAGTAAAATATCAAGTAAGCAAATGCACAAAAATGTCTGGAATTCAGGAATAAGGTCAGGACCAGAGATACAACTTTTAGATTCATCAGTTTACAGGTGGAATTTATTGCCATGGGAACAGGTGGGATCATCTAAGGATCATGTGTAGTCAGAGATGAGATGGAGGCCCGAGGCCTGGATATCCTAATTTTGGAATATGGAAGGGAAGACAGACCAGCAAAGGATTTGGGGGAGGAAAGGAGAGAATCAAGAAAGAATGGTATATCAGTGTCCAGGTGAAGAAAGTATTTCAAAAACATAGAGATTACCTTCGTTGATGATTTTAATGAGGTAAGACGAACACACACATGACTTTGAAAAGGCAGGAAGGAAGTCATACTTGATGAGAGGTTTCAGTCAATTGCAGGAGATGGAAACTTGATTAGAATGATTTAAAGAGAGAAATGGAGAAGAGAAGTTAGAGGCCCTGAGTTGACCAATTCTTTGAATAAGTTCACCTGAAAAGGGGAATATAAAAACAGTTGGTACTCCGTAGGGGACATGAACAAGGGAGATATTTTAATTTGGGATATTTTAGCATGTTTATATGGTGAAGGGAATAACCAAATAGAAAGAAAACAATTTATGACACAGACGAGGGAACAGTTGATTGCAGAATTGTTGCTCTTGAGTAGCCAAGAGGTGATGAAGGGTGTATGCACAGTTCTTTTCAACAGGACAGGAGATAGAGCCAGACCCTCAAATGTAAGTAGGTTGATAAATATGAAATGACAGGAAAGTAGGGACATTTTCTTCTCCATTTTTCCCCCCAGGGAATAAGAAAGTAAAGCTATCAGCTGAGATTGAGGAGTAAGGAGAAATTTTTAGAACTTTGATGGCAACTGATCAGTGTTAGAGGTACAAAGTATATAGAATTGTGATTTGTCCCCAAGTCCAATTAAACAGAGCACATACAGACTCAAGACATGAAATCAGCAACGAAAACAATGTGTTTATTTCTTTCAGTCATTCACTCCTTTTCATTTCTTAAGAAACATCTATTGAACATCTATAATATGCCAGACCCTGTGAAGAACCCTGGGGAAATTACAACCCTGAATAAGTTTTAGTCACTGTGATTGAAGAAGAGCTTACAGTCTAGTGGGGGAGATAAACATGAAAATAAAAACAATAAACTGAATTTCTCTTAATTTAATTATAACATATGCCAGCTTATCAATGACATTAATGCCTAGATTCTTGGGACGGTGCCCTCTTCAAGTATTTTGTCATGATGTCCCAATAAGCACAATCAGAGGTATAATTCGTTTCCATTTTTGCTTTAGAAAATGTGGTCACTACAACTGTTACAGAGGAATGTTCAATATGGTAAGAGAGCATACTGTAAAAAGTGATTCACTCTGGCTAGAGAGAGATAGGAAACGATTCATTTGGACAAAGTCTTGAAGGGTGAGTAGAAAAGGCAATCATATGCCATAAATCCAAAGACATGGATCTGGACAAATATGCTGACACTAACTTGTTAATGGAGATAGTCTTTACACTTCAGATAAGTGAGAGTCACTGTTTTGTGTTGTTTTATTTTTAAGCAGGAAAAAAATAACATAATTGGGTTTTGTTTTAGATCATTTTGGTCGAAGATGGACAGAAGGAAGAAGAGACAAGACATAACATTAAGAAGCTGATGAGGACTATACTAGAACATGGACAGTGGTGGCAAAAAGAATGGATGGATTAGAGACATTTCAAAAGTGTGATTGACAAGATTTTCTGACTGACTTGTTAACAGAGAATGAAGGAGCTGACGGGGGGTGGGGGCGGTGGTAAAGATGTCTCTAAATTTTCTATTTTACAGACTGAGTGGAAAGTGATATAACTAACTGAAATAGGAATCACAGGAAAAATGTCAAGTTGTTTTGGTTTTGCTTTATTCTTATTTTTTTGGAAAGATAATGAGGTTTGCATGTTAGCATTATGTTTGATTTGTAGGTAGCTATTGGACAGGGGAATTATAAGACTTAGAGCTCAGGAGGTAAGTATTTGGAAGTTGTCATTATATAAGTGCCAGTTAAAACTATGGGAGACGATGAATAATTGAGTGCTTGTGTCTGCAAGGAGACAAGAAGACTGAAGACTGACTCTGTGAGGCGATATGAATAATTAAGAGGCAAGTTAAAGGAGCCTCTGAAAGAAGGGACATGATCAACATCAAATGCTCCAAGAGAGCCTGAAACCAGAATCCTGGGTTAAGCCATGAGTCAGCTGATGGTGACTTAAGTGAGAACAGATTTATGTGTTTCCACCACATGAGCAAGGATAGAGATTTAACAACAGGGGGATGATGACATATGTGTAAATGAAGCATCACAAATATGATACCTCGCCCCCACCACAGGGTATGGGAGTAATATTTAGGAAGTACCACTCAAATAGGTAACAAAATGGATGGAATTATACATCCTTTATTCTCTAACTCAAAATAGCTCACCTGCTCAGATCAAGGCCACATACCACAATAGATGTTTCACTTGTGGAAGAAATCAGAAGATGGAAGAGGAAGTGGAACAATGAAGGCCAGTGACATGTAACCTAGGTAAGAGGACCTGGTCACTTGTCAAGGATAATATAGTCCAAAATTAATGAAAAGAAAATAGAAAACACCGCCAGGCTTGTTTTAGTTTCCCGGCTGCTAAAACAAATCTTATACAATCAGTTAGTTTAAGCAATAAGAATTCATTGGCTTACCATGTTGAGGCTAGGAGAAAACCAAAATCAGAGCATCAGCAGGGTGATGCCTTCTCCCTGAAGACTGTGGTATTCTAGGGCTGGCTGCTGATGACCCTTGGGATGTCTTGGTTTTTTCAGCATACAGCAATGCATGTGGCAGAGTCTTCTCCTTTCTTCTCCTTTCTCTTCTGGCTTCCATTGACTTCCAACTTCTGGCAGCTCCCCATGGCTTCTCTCTAGTGTCCAATTTCCTTTGTTTATAAGAACTTCAGTCATTTTAGATTAAGGCCTACTTCATTCAGTGTGGCTACACCTTAACAAATAATATCTTCTAAGGTCCTGTTTAAAATTGGGCTCACTCTCCAGGACTTGGAGTTGGAATCTGAGCATGCTTTCTGAGAGGGACATGATGCAATCCTCAACACTACCCCTCCCTATCCCCTTCTTGAAAACATAGCAACCAAAGAAAACCCAAATGCACAGCTTTATCTAAATCCCTGGGCCTTATACTGACCACAAACAAGAAGGAAAGACTATAATAATTATCTTCAGGAGTAATTCATGTTATTATTTACCCCTTACTTCCTCTTTCTAAATTGTTCTCTGGTAAGGCTGAATGCACAACTCACAGGAAGAAGTCATTTTGGAAATAATTATTTAGAGTCATTGCGTTGCTTCATTCTATAAACTGTGCATTAAAAAATATAAAGCTAGAAGAGCAATATTTCCATGGCACTTTTCCATTTATAAATTTTTTAATGGAGTCTCATATTCTACCTCCCAATAATCCTATGGAAATTGATAATTTTGTTATCATCACTATTAAAAATGTGGAAACCAAGCCTCAGAACAGGATAATGAATTTGGCTTCAGGTTGCCTGAGTAGGAAAAGGCAAATTTAATTGAATCCAGGAAATCTGACCCCTATGCTCTTTCCACTATATTAACTTGGTTGTTCAACAGATGATGCCTAAATCCATAGAGGTTTCCTTTAATTTCACAAGAAGCAAATTGCAGTATTAACTGGGCTAGTTCCCCAATGAATTGACAAATCAAAGTTGAGAAGGACCATACCATTTTGTATGGGTTACGTTTCAAAATTTATACTAAGCAGGAAGCTTTTACTATTGTATATTATAAAGTATATGATAAACATAGAATAAACACATTGAGCAAGAAAAGAAAGAAAATAATATGAGAAAAACATTGGTAAAGAAAAAAGAGAATGCATTTTAAATAGTTTAGGAAATTCCCTCTGAGATTCCACTCGAGAGTGAGCAGGGCATGCAGTGAATCAAGTTTCAAATGGTTTTGTGCACTAATGAAATGTGTGAAAGGAATGTATGGATGACTTTAGGGGTTTTTATGGCCATGGACATGATGGTGATTTCTTTAACTCTTGGGTGGGTGAATGAATAATTAGTTGATGGCCATAGAGAAACACTGACTGATGTAACAATGACTAAAATCATCTGCAGGTTATACATACAAAATCAAATACATTGCACTGTTCTTCATGAAATATTAAGGGATTGTACAAGAGTATTTATATGACAGGACTTAAGATTTTTAATTTTCACATCAACCTTAGAACTTAGCACTTTGGAAAAATTATTTTTTGTTAACATTTTTAAACTGGAGATCTTAAAATTGTGGCTGAAAGACACATGCACTGTTCGAAGATATTGTATGATTTAAGAGAGAAAAATTACAAGGACAAATGAAAAGAATTGATGTACACATCCCTTAAAATTAAAACAGAGGACTTGTGACAAATAGCTTTTTATTGAGGAGAAGAATTCATAAGAGTTCTTTCCTGGTAACTTTTCTTTGAATTAGCAGGAACTCAAGTCTGGTGATTTTATTTCCAATTCAAAGAAACAATTCAATTGCCAACACAGATATCTGGGTTCCTGATGGTTTGCAGTATATCCATGCAACTTTCTGAACTGACCCCTAACTTCCATAAAACTATCATGTTTTTCATGCCAGCAGTCTTAACTTCTGTTATAAACTCTTTGAAAATATTTGTATTTATTTCCTATATACATACATTTTTTTTTTCTGGGGAACTTTGACCATGTTTAGAAAGGGATCTTTCTAGAATCTCAAGCTCCTTCCATATATGGAGAAATAATTAAGTGGTGGTTGCTATTGTTTTCCTTATTAGATGACTTCAAACTTTTTTCCTATAGGATGAAACAAGCTGACTCTGAACCTTACTCTGGAATAAAGCACCTCTTAAAGTCATTGGCTGAAATGGTGGCCCAAGGACAAATCAGAGGCTGAGAACTTTTGTCACCCATAGAATTGAGATTATGTTACTTGAATAAATGACATGTTAAGCCATGCTTGGCCATTATCCTTCCTTCTGAGAGTTGTGACAAATCCTATACTTCAAAGATGCATGGGGGAAAATGAGTTCTTTAGGAATGAACAGTATTTGTCTTCCTCAAGTATATCTCATCATTAAGAACAAGTGTCTGGAAAAGAAAACAGTTCTTCAAATGACATTGCAACTGCTCCTTTTATTACCAATAGAACAGAAATTTTTAAAGGGAAATCTGCCTGCCCTTATTAGTTCTCTTGATCATTTGCCAATCTGTAATTACTGAAGTAGCAACTTGTATAACAGATTAAAATGCATAATGCAAACAGGAGAAAATCAAGCCTCTTAAAAAGTAGTCAATGTCTTCAAAAATTAAAACTACAATTCTAAGATATGCTGTCCAAGAATATTTGTTTTAAAAAGAAAATTGTCTGTACTTAAATAGCCCTGAGTAAAAATGGAAAATGCAAATATCTATCTTACTTAAAGGTTTGTATTCTACACATAGGCATTGATTATTGAGAATGTAAAAGACTAATAAATGCATTATCATTACCTAAGAGGGTATATTCCAGCTGGCTGTGCATCTTTCCAACAAAAATAAAATAAAGACAAAATAAAAATAAAGTAAAGCATAGCTAATATAGTTAAAACTTTTAAATGAAACACTTGCTTGCTTTACAACAGGCATTGACTATTGAATTCATTGTGCATCTCTCAAATGAAAGACTAGATTTTTTTTATCATTTCTCAGAACATTTACATCACTCCAGAAAAATAAATAAAAAGAACAAAGAACAAACTTATACATACCATACCCCTTACCCCTCCTTCTTATTGACCACTAGTATTTCCTTTTACCCAATTTATTTTAACATTTGCTCCCCCTATTATTAATTTATTTTTAATCCATATTTTTTTACTCATCTGGAAGGACTAGATTTTTAATGTTAGCTTTTTAAAGACCACAATTCACTTCATTAACAATAAGATCAGGCAAAAATTGACATACAGAGTATTTCGCCCTTAGATTAGTTTATTTTTTATTTTTTACTTCAAGCAATCAATTTCATTCTACACTTATTACCCCACTGATCTCTGATATCATTCAAGGATGGTGTTATCAACATTTTGCAGATAAGTAAAAAAAAAATAGTTGAATCCGTCTTAAGAATCAAAACTCATAATATATGCCTGCTATGTGTTATGTGCTTGAGCAAATTTGAATTTTGCACCTCCTAAACTCCTAAAGGGATTCTGTACTGCCTGCTGCTTGAGATAGCATGGCCCATTCATCAGTATTTACTTTTGTTGTCGAATTTAGCTGTCTTAGTGCCACAGGTAAACAGTCTCAACACTGTTTTACCTGGCAGCAAAGCCTCAGGGTATCTTTGGTCACCTTGCTAGGTATGCTGAATTTCATTTCTGCAAAGAAAATATGGTTGATTGATAAAACATCCAGACTTTTTTTTTTTGTAAAAGCTAATCTTAAGATAGATTTCTCAAAGAAGGTAACAACTTGCCTTGACAACTTAGTGAACATAGTATCATCATTTCACACAAAATATATGGCAGGCATTAATTTTCAGTGTCAGATCAATCCATTGACCACAACTATCAAGAGTACAAAGAGCCTGACAATTAATCCCTATTTGACATGAAATTACTATATAATAGAACTGCAACCTTCACCGTTTTTCAAACCAAATATCTGATACTATGCTTTCAGAGGTCATTTAAAGCACTGTGCAAAAAACCTTTGACTAAAACTCTGCTTCTATACTTATTTGCTTATTAGTTTGCATCAAGTCATTGTTTTTGTTTTGGTTTCTTTCAAATGCTTATCCACCCTTTCAAAAGTGCTATTTCTAAAGTAGGATTATCAGGACATTCCTTGCCCTTCCTCTTTAATCTGGCTGACCATTTTTTTTTTCTTTTACTTGAGTATGTCTATATTATTTGTACAGAATATCTAAATGGATACATATTTCTTTAAATTTTGGTATGTTTGTTGTCTGTGTTTTTTTTTTTTTTTTGTCAAAAGTAGGCAGCCTAAGGAGGCCTGGAATTTGGAATTCTAATATTTATCCCAAAAATGACTTTGCCAACTGATAATTTAGAATATTTCACCTTTGAGCTATCAAAGATGGTTTTGGGGGGCAAGGAACCTCCAGAAGTTCAGATGAAGCTATTAAATGGCATTTCCCACAAAGTTCACCCCTATATATTTAGCTTCATGCCTGCTATGTAATGGCCAGTCAGCAAGTCTTTGTTAAGTGAATGGATGAGTTCCTTTTAAAGACATTGTGGTAAAGTCTAATTTACATGAATTGATTTCAGGAGGTTGAGAGTAGATTGTATTTGTCAATGTTAGTCATGTTCACTTCCAGTTAACAAAGGTAGGTTTTATGTATCCCTGGAATGCTGAAGAAGCAGGCACTGCAGCAGTATTCTATGCTGCAGTATCTATGTGGTATTAAAGACGGTGCAAATGTGAGTGAGATGCAGTAGAGCATAGTGGTTAAAATTATGGACTCAAGAGTTACAATGCCAGGGTTTGAATCCTAGTTCTGCTCTGCAGTGGCTCTCAAACCTTGGACAAATTATTCAAACTCTCTGTTCTATGGAGATAACAATACTATCAGCATCACAGGCTTAAAGTGAAAGCATTAGATGAGTTAATGATAATAAAATAGCTCCTGGCACAAGTAAATAAATATCTGAACCACTTCTAATATGCTCCACAGTATCAAAATTTAAGTTCCTCAGTCAGTTCTCAAATTGTGTGTGTGTTTGTGTGTGTGTGGGTGGGTGGGTGGGTGGGTGTAATTGCTCCTCTTTTCTGTCCTAGCTCACTGGGCTAAAATGCAAATATCGAAATAAATCAGAATGTCTTTATGTATATTTGCCTCCTATCTTGTATTTATAAGGAAATGAAAATCAGTTTCCACTATGCCAGACCTTCTGGGAAATCTCTTAAGGCATGACGCACCAAGACCTCACCACTGACCTCTTCCTGACCCCGGAGGATGCCCAGACACAGCAGTATTCAGACTCCGGCTGGAAATCATGATGTCAAGATTATGACATCAATTATGATCATCATAATAGCTGACCCTAGGCTGGTGATGATTCCATGCTATGCCCAGTTTCCTAAAGGTCTCATGAGTTCTGATACAGACATCTCAAAAGAACTCTTTGGCCCTTCATATCCCAGGAATCCAGTCACTCCAATTCCCAACTTTCTTAGACTCAGGCTGGGCCTTCTATTCTGAACTGATCTTCAGACTTAACTCTCTGATAGCTCAACCACCCTTGGTTAGGGTCCATCAGCCACAGTTCTAGGAAACCATCCTAGAAACATGTAATACTATTCATGGCCTGTGATCAGGGAAGTTACTGATTCTTATAGAGATGATTTTGACAAGAATTTAAATTTGGCATATTTAAGCCAAACTGGTATGTTTTGAATAGTATTGTATAGTTCTCTTAAAATACCTTCCTATTGTTTATCTACCCTAGTGCCAAATTTTTTAAACATTTAAAATTTAATCCTTCAAGTGTAAAAAGTGTTCTATCTTAAAAAGACTTTCAGAGTTTCTTGAGAACACAGATTTCCTAGACTTTACGCAGCACTCAATATCATTTATATACATCATCACCAACTATGTAAGTGTGAGACTGTTGACTCTTATTATATTTAGTCCTCATATTAAATTTGGAGGTCATACTCATTCTAACAATTTCAAGATGAGGAAACTGAGGGTCAGAGAAGATCAAGTAGCTTTTAGGTGGCTAAGAAGTAGATTTAACTGGTCCAAAGCCCATTCACATTGTTTTCCTATTTTATCTGCTCAAATCTGGTTGACTAAATGTTCTGCTTTTAAAAAGTTTGAATTTACCCAAATAACCTTTTATACTTAGCTTTCCTCTTCCACTTCCTTGTTTTGATTCTGTATAAACATAGACCCTGCTCACCACTTAATTTCAAAGGGTTTTTAAATGTCAGGAGTTGAGCTGAGATTTCATGACTTTTTAGCCTCTTTGCAGGTCATTAGTTCAAAGTACTTTTCAGGCCAACCCGTCAACCCCCAGTGACTCCAAATGCCAGTTAAACAGATGCCTACCCTTGATAATATCTACTTAAAACCCAAAGAGTAAATCATATAAGTAGCTCGCAGATTTGTCTATTGAAAGACTAATGGGGCCATATAAAATAATCTTCTTCCAACTTTGGGGCTTAAGAAAGCCCTAAAAACAAATTAACATTAATGTTTTTCCAAGGTTTGTTAACCTTGCTTGTTCAACAGCTGCTCTGCTTTCACAATGAAGCAAAAAAAGAGCCATAATGGCCCTAAGTTTGCCAAAATTTGGGGGTGAACAAGTTTTCTGTGCTCTTTGGAACATTCTCTCTCCATGAAGTATGATTGCCAGACTCCGAGAGATTCAGGACTTTTACATCTCAGCAGTGATGGATGCCACAGATATGCAGCAAATAGGGCTGCCGTGGAATTTAATGTTCACTTTAGATGGCCTAGTACTTATTAGAAAAGGTCGCCCATTGTCCCGCTCAGATGATTAATGCAGACTCTTGCATCTTTATGGGATATTTCTGCAATATCTGCTGCTTAAGTGACTGTTTGTTCCTCATTTCAGACTCTACCAGTGTGTAATGCTCAACATGAATTTAGATAAGTGGGGAAAAAATGCCACATCTCAGCTCCAGGTTTTTGTAGATTAACATATTCAAAGGAAGCTTAAATTGTGGGGTCCAAAGAGTGCTTAAAGCCCATTTTCATCAAATTTCCCCTAGCAATTTTCTTTAAATTTATGCTGATAGCATAATTACTATAATAAACAAAGCTCTTTCTCAGAGATACTTGGGAAAGGCAAACTGGAGTTATTTCCTTCCAGAAGCCGATTAGTTCAATTCTGCTAGATTAATTTTAGTAGCAATAATTTATTGTTGCTTCTTGTGTTAAGAAAAGCAAAATTTCTTAAAATATAAATGCTTGCTACCTGACCTGCTAATAAGTTATAACATGATGCACAAAACTGTTTGTGATAATCTCTGAGGTCAGGAGACTTGTCTTAACTTGTCACTTTCTGGGAACAAAGAGCAGGAAAAGTTCTTAGAGTCCCTATACTTATCCAAAAATTGTTCCTCAATGGACAGAATTTTTGAGAATCAACCAAAAAAATTTAAGCACCTAGATTTCTAGTTCTTTTGTTTTGCTATTTTTTTCCTCTGATTTTGCTCTTTTTTCCTGTTTCACAAAACTGGGGAATCCAGAAAGCACTAAATGCTTAAAATCCATTTTTATATAACTTCTGCTCATATAACATTCACTTGGCTGTGCAAATCCATTAGGAAGCTCCTACTGTTGTCCTGGAAAATTTTTATAGTGCCCTGGATTTTAGATGAAGAAAGAATATTTGCCAGATGAAGTTGACCTGGAAGGAGGCCCCCCATCACTCAAATGGCTTTTTCTCTGTGGCTTTCTCCTGCTTGAGCCTACTGATGGGTTTGTTGTTTAGGTGTTATAAGACTGCTTTATGTGTGTTACATTTCATAGCACTACCATGTTCAATATTTGTAGGTCAAATTGTTTTGGGTTTTGTCATTAATGTTGGACACAAAGAACTGATCAAATTGTCAACAGTCAATCTGAAAGGATCAATTATATGCATCCAGCCTAGAGCCAGTGGAAAATGTAAGTTGTAAAATAAGATGTTCTTTTCCTTTTACAAGCCAGTCCTGTTTGCTAACAGGGTTAAAGCAATTCACTTTAAATGGCATTGGCTGAATTTGGAGCTGGTCATATGCTCCAGTCAAAATTTGGTGAGAAGATAAAAATAGGAGGTTCTAATCAATCCTCATTATAGCTTTTCCTTTCATTTAACACACACAAGTGATATCTAAGTCCCCCTTTCCCCCATTACGTGTAAGGTTAAAACATGTAATGTATATGTGAATAAATATTACAGCACAAAAACTGAAATGTATATATGAATAATTTTTCTGTTTTCACCACAAAAGTCTCTTGCTTAAAAATGAATGTTATAAAACTCTTACAACTCAAAAGAAAAAGAAAAGTAACCCAATTTTTAAAATGGACAAATGATTTGGATAAACATTTCTCCAAAGAAGATATACAATTGGCTAATAAACATGTGAAAAGATGCACAGTATCATTAGTCATTGGGGGAAATGCAAATCAAAACTACAAGGACGTATCACTTCTCATCCACGAGGAAGGCTTTAACCACAAAAGCAGACAATAACAAGTGCTGCAAAAATGTTGTGAAACTGGAGCCTACTACATTGCTGATGGGAATTTAAAATGAAGTCACTGTAGAAAGCAATTTGGCAATTCCTCAAAAAGTTACACATGCAGTTACCACATGACCCAGCAATTCCCATTTCCAGATATATACCTAAGAGAACTGAAAGCATACGTCCAAACAAAAACTTGTATACAGACATTCACAGCAACATTATTCAAAATAAGCATAAAGTGGAAACAACACAAATGTCCACCAACTGGTGAATGGATGAACAAAATGTAGTATGTGCATTCGATAGAATATTATTCAACTATTAAAAGGAATGAAGTTCTGATACATGCTACTACATATGAACCTGAAAAACATTATGGTAAGTGAATGAAGCTAGACACAACAGCTCACATATTATATGATTCCATTTATATGAAATGTCCAGAATAAGTAAACCTATAGAGACAGAATGTAGATTAGTAGCTGTCAGGGCTAGAAGGGGGGGCGGTACTGCTAATAGATATAGGGTTCCTTTTTGGGATGGTGAAATATTCTGGAATTAGATAAGGGTGATGGTTGTATAAGTTTATGAATGTCATAAAAAGCAGTTGACAAGTCTATACTTCAAAAGGGTGAATTTTATGATACGTGAATTTTATCTCCATTTTTAAATGAATGTTTTAGAGATTAATGCAACTCAGATCAGACACACTTGGATCCATTCGAAGGAAATCCACGTCTCCCGTATTTGCATCTGAGCATTCTCCACCACTCTCGCAGGAAGGTAGAGTCGGGCCTGTTGCCGGTAGCCAGAGTTGCCATAAGCAAGTGAGAGCCTAGGCACAACCATGAGAAAGCACTCTCCCCCATGAATGGTGGGCAAGCCGAAAGCCTCACCTGCGATTTGTGTTCATTTGCAACACGATGGACCTCATAACCCCATTAGACCACCTAGTTCAGAAATTTCTATTCCCTTGACCATCTTTGTTGACCCTGTTGGGGGCACCTTGGCCAGGGGATGGATATGAGGGACCAACTCAGTAGAATAATAATGTATTTGGAAATGTATTAGGAAACTAACACTTCCAATTCATGTATTATTATTTAGCTCTTGTCCAGGTGGGTCCCATTTCAGATCCACTGAATTTCTGGAGGTAAAGCCCAGGAATTTACATTTTTTATAATTTCTCCTGGTGATTCTTCTCCACACTTAGGTCTGATAGCCCCAGAGTTTTTTTGTTTCTTCTAACCTTATATTTTGAAAAATGTCAAACTACAGAAAGTTGAAAAAATTATAGTACAATGAATGCCTATATGAAGACTCTGTGGTTTAGATCAGATTCACTGTTAACATTTTGCCATATTTGCCTTCTATCTATTTATTTCTCTGTCTCTTTAATCAATTTGAGGGTAAATTGCAGTCGTAATCACACCTTAAATATTTACCTAAAAAAAAAGGCACCCCCCGCCATAGCCATAATTCTACTGTCTTACTCAAGATAATTTAATGTTGATAAACTAACATAATCAAATACACAATCCCTATTTTTATATTTCCAATTGTCCTAATAATGTCCATTCTAGCTATTTTTTTGTGTGTTTTAGTATCCAATATTCAGTCAAGGACCACACATTGCAATTAGTTTTCATATCTCTTTAATCTAGAATAACACCCCCCCAACTTCTTTTTATTTTCAAATCATTGACATCTTTGAAGAGTACAGAATAATAGTCTTGAAGAAAGTCCCTGAATTTTTATTTGCTTTATTCTTTCCTGATGATTGGACTGAGGTTAAACATTTTTCTTAAAATAATGTGTCTATTTATCCACTATTGGTAATCTTGGGTAGTTACCACCAGATTTCTCTACTCTAAAGATATTTTTTCTCTTTGTATGAGGATGTTACTTTGAAACTGACCATTAATTATTATGCATAAGGATTTTTAACCAGCCTCTCAAATACAATTAAATCAACAATCATATATTTCTGTGTAATTTATGTTGTTATTATAGACATCATTAAACTTTGAATTCAGTTGTAATAGTTTCCTCTTAATATTTCCTTGAACATAGTCTCAAACTACAATGATGTCTTCTTTCTTCAGTATTAATTTTACTGTATAACTACGACAAGCTATAAACACATTTCTATCTCCTAAAAGATTTCAAGAAAATGTTAGGGTCTGGCGGAAAATGTTTTCTAATCTATGGTTCTCCAAAATATCTTAATTTATTAACTGTGATAAATGATTAGCTATTAACATGCTTATCATTATATTCTTAGTCCTTATGTAAATAGAAAGGTTATTTTGTTCTGCTTTATAAATCTTATGGATGTTGAAAAATTTTCTAAGGTGACTGATTCATTTTTCAGTAAATGAAAAGATAATGCATCTTAATCTATCTGTTAAGCATTGCTGAAATTCAATTTTTGCTGTGGAATGCACTCTCATACATATTTTAAATACACCAAGGAAGATAATGTGACAAAAACAATATATGGCATTGACTTTGAATACACCTTGCCCCATCCCTTTTCGTATACATAGGTATTTGACTATTTAATCTTATATGTTTAGATAAGATTATCTATTTGCTGAAATGGGTACTTTTTGTTATAACAAGACTGCAAATTTCTCACATTTCATTTAACTCTATCTCACCATGTCTCAAAGAGTGCAGGTATCCCGAGAGACTTCAACTGATGGAATTCCGTTATTTAATGTGTAGATCCAAATATATTAGAATATAAAAGCTCTAAATATAAGTGTTGGAAATTCAACTTCCCCAAGTTGAATTCTTGATATTCTCACAAGCAGTGTGGACAACCAAAGCTATAAGCTGAGCCCCCAGTCTTGGGGCTTGTTCATATGAAACTTAACCCCACAAAGGATAGGTCAAGTCTACTTAAAATTTAGGCCTAAGAGTCACCCCCAGGGGGGCCTCTTTTGTTACTCAGATGTGGCCTCTCTCTCCAGCCAACATGATGAGCAGTCTCACCACCCTTCCCCTCTCTGCGTGGGACATGACTCCCAGGGATGTGTACCTTCCTGGCAACATG